>PVIA01006447.1:54869-97511 GCA_004024845.1 Tonatia bakeri
GCGCCTGCGCACTACCCCTGATTCATTATAATAGCATTATAATAAAATAACATTGTGGGACTCCCTTCTCCAATAGCCAATCAAGAAAATCTTGGGAAACCACACATGCGCAGTAGCTTTGAAATGTAACTCTTTGTACCTGCGCAATAGAAGCCCGCCAAAGACTAGCCAGAAAGCTTCCGCCCTATAAAAAGAAAATTCGCCCAGCCCACGTGGTCAATCTCTGCACAGAGTTGACCCGCTCCCAAGTTCTGTGGAGTGTACTATCGCTTAATAAATCTTCCCTCTTTCTTTATACTATAAACTCCGTGTGTTCGGCTCAATTCTTTGTCCCGATCACTAAGAACCTGGTTACGTGCGCCACCTGTGACACAATGGCTGCAAGGAGGGGGGTTGCCACTCTGCCAAAGCCGAGTGGTGGTTCTCTGCTAAGCCACATGGTGATTCTCTCTTGCAGGGCTGCAGGAGTCCCCAGTCTGCTAAAGCCGTGTGGTTCTCTCCTCCTGCACTGGCTGTGGTCCTCTCTCTGCACTGCCACAGCCATGTGGTTCTCTCTCCACTGCCCCCAGTTGCGTGGTCCTCCCCGCAATGGCTGCCACCTCTGGTTTAAATCCCCTCACCATTGTTAGTCTGGGCAGGCCTGGCTCTATGTCATGGAGCCAATCTTTTTCAAGCTCCCACACAGGCACTGTAACTCGGGGCACCTGCCCCCCAGTTATGATTTGGTGGGGAAGTTACTTCCATTCCCCTGGCTCAGAGCATGGCCACAGCTATTTAACATATCTATGTAACCAGTCAAAGGTTATAGATATGTTAAAGGACCACACCAGAGGTTAGCTGCAAAGCTGTTGCTATGCAAACAGCTCTCAATGGCCCTGCTCCATTTGTCCCTTCCCCCAACCCACACCTGTTGGGGGGGTGGGGGGCGGTGAGGACATCCTAATATTTCCTGGACACCCTGAGTTCTGGACCCCATTCCAACTCCCTGTTTGGGGCTCCCCTCTTGGCTACACCCTGTTACAGGTGGGCCTCATTCAATCTGTTGAAGGCCTGCATAAAACAAAATGTTGACCTCTCCCAAGCAAAAGGGAATTCCCCAGAAATGGCCTTCAGCCCGTCTGCAACATCAGCTTTTGCTGGTTCACCAGCAGACTGCCTTTGGAATCGCCAGGCCTCCATACCTGTGTGTCTCAACCTCTCTCTATCTATGCATCCTACTGATTGTTTTTCTGGGGAATCCTGACTAATACAGCAGGAAAATATCCTTAAATCAAAGAAGAGTTCTCTTTTACTTTACCCTTTTTGTGACAGTACATAAAAATATTTCCCCAAAGGGTAGCCGAAAAGAGGAAGTAAGATCTGTGCGGCATGCAGCCATGTCCTCCACGCACTCGTACAGGGTAACTCACCAGGAAGAGAAAAAGAGAAGGTGCCAGTGTTGAATCTTGGCATGGGTGAGAGTGGTTCAAGGTCTGGGGGCCCCAACTTTGTACGAATGTGGAGAACTGCCTGTGACAGCCCAGGGCCACTTGGTGGGGCAGCCCATTTGACTCTGGACAATGAAAAGTAATAGAAACTATGTCCTTTCAAGTTCAGAGGGAATTCAGAAGACATAGAACCCCTCTTCAGTATGGTATCCCCAATCCCTGACTCTCCTCACCAGGATTTGTTTTAAATCCCCCACTCTTCAGCCTTTTCCACAGGACAAGAACCCCTTCCCCCGTCTCTTGGATATGGTAATGATTTGCTAACGTTCCCCTTAAAACAAGGCCCCTGGAGTTCAAGGCTCACTCCAAGTGAGGTTTGACTAGCCGAGAATATGCAAGGATGCTTTCGCCTATACAAAGTTGTGTTTACATAACTGACTTTTTTTTTACCTAAAACTAAGACTAAATGCACTTGCCGATGCTACATTTCACCTTACAGGTTATTTTAACTCATAATTGTTAAAGAAAAAGAAAACCCTGCAAACTTGGTAAGCCTCCAAACTGTGGATCGAAGTAAGCCAGACACAGTTTGAGCCCTGTAGTGTTTGTCCTTACTCGATGCCACTAGTTACTGGGACCAAGACCAAGACAATAAATTCTCCTTCTTAAGGCTGTCAATATTTTCTTCCGTTTTCCGTTCTGTCCCAGGAAGGTCAACCCTCCGGTCCTCTCTACAACTCTCCCATGCAGTCCCACCTACATCTCTCCACTGAATCCCAGTGCCCTGTGCCAGGGCGGCTGCAGCCCAGGCAGGTAACCACGCACTTGCCACAGCTGTGAGAGGGGTTGGAGGGGACCAGGTGCATTCCGTAGTCCCTTCTAATTTTAGTCTTTTAGATCTGTGATAGCTGAGGTCCCAGTATTTGTCTGTCCCCACCCCTCACCCAAATTTCTGCAGCACCAGCTCGCCCCACTGGTCAGAAATACCTGCTGCCCTCTTGGCTCCCACAAGGGTCCTTGACACGAATCTAACCAGGCTGTGAGTCAGAATGTAACCGGAAAAGACATGGGCATTCAGGCTGCCTGTCACTACCAAATCCAATAAGTAATGACAGCGATTGAATCTTTTATGGGCGCTTTATTCAGATGGCCAGCGATCTGAGAAGATGGTGGGTTCATACCCTAACAAACCATCTTGCCTTCTCTTTCCTGGTCAGATCTTTTATCAGGGGCTGGGGCAGGACAAACAAGGTGCAGTGAGGGCTTTGAAATTCAGGGAGGATTAGGTGAGCGAAGCTGCAGCCTTCCTGTTCTCAGCAGTTAGCTGTTCCCAAGGGTAGGGGGTGGTCACACAAAAGGCCCGGATGCCTCCAACATGTCCCCAGGTGGTAATCTCTAGCCAGTGCCCCAGGAGGTCAGTTGCTTTTCCCAGGAGCCAGGATGGGCCTTATCTGTAGTTTCTGAAACAAAAGCTTAACATACACACTACCTGCTAGATTTATGGCTATTTACATTAAGCTAAAATTGTCCAAGTCTTAATTAAGCCCCCTATCAAAAACAGATTTTGTTTTTTTTCTTCTTTTGGATTGAATGAGAATAATCACACCATATCATTTAGCTTGAATTTTCCATGATTACTACAGTTCTAAAGAGAACTGATTTAATGACTCTACCTATTTACTTAGAATACCAGCTTGAATCCAATCAGGAAGATATTTTAAAAGAATTTGGGGCAGGAAGAATTTAGTAATGTATCTTTGAGTCTTCACAATAATAAGTAACTAGTTTGACTGAGTATTTTACTTTTCAATAACCTAAATTAGAGAAAGAAAATTAAGCCACTTTATGGATGAAGCTCAAAGAGAAAACCTACTATGAGACCAGGAACTCTGGTCCCAGAACCTGGGGGCACAAATCTAGTCTGAGCTTGGCCACCAAGTCACTGTGCAGCCCTAGGCAAGTTGCTGGACCTCTGGTGCTGTTTTTCTCACCTGCAAAGCGAGGAGGGCCTTACCGTAAATTGGCCTACGGCCTCTTCCAGCCCATGGTTTCGCTGTTAATAGGATGAAGAGACAAGCCACAGAAGAAACTGCAAATCACGTATCGGAGGAAAACGTGTTTCCAAAATATATAAAGAACTCTCAAAACTCAAAAATGCCAACAACCCAATTCAATGTGGATAACAGATTTGAACACTTCTTCCAGAGGAGACGCACAGATGGTAAACAGGCACAAGGGAAAATGGTTTAACATCCTTAGGAAAGTTAAGACTGGTGAAGACACGGAGCAACTGGACTTTCATTCACTGCTGGTAGGAATAAAAAAACGCTATAACCACTGCAGAGAACAGTTTGGCAGTTTCCTAAAAAAATTAAAGTATATACCTACCATATAACCCAGTCATTCCACTCCAACATATACACCAAAGAGGAATTTGAACATAGGTCCACGCAAAGACTCATGCGCAGGTATTTATCGTAGTTCATTTGTAACAGCAAAAAAGTAGAAACAACCCAAATGTCCACTGACATAAGGATGAATAAACAAATTTTGATATGCCTATTGTCAGGATGGGCGGGGTAGAACAAAAGGGAGCCTAATTACAATCAATTACAGTGTTTGAACTACAATGATGGCGTCTGAACTCTGACCCGGAAGAGATGGCGATGTCAGACCAGGAACCACCAATGATATGTGGCTTCTTTGTTCACCAAGACCAATCCTTGGCTCCAGCGGGAAGTCAGGCCATATAAAACCCCCACCCTCTGTCTTCTGCGCAGACTTTCTCAGCTCTCTCTCTCTGTGAGGGTGTAGAAAGTTTCGCCAGGAGCACAAAACCCAAAATAAAGCTCTTCTGCCTATTTTTGTGGCTAATTGGCACTTATTCCTCAGTGGGGTCTAAGAAAACCTTACACCTATATCTACATCTTCATCTATGTCAAAATTTGCCCATTCTTATGTCAGTAGGAATATAAAAACAAACACACACACAATGGAATATTACTCAGCAACAATACGGACTGAATTATTGATACTATTGAAACATGAATAAATCTCAAAATATTTTATGCTGAATGAAAGAAGCCAGATCAAGAATACATACTTATGATTCTATTTACATAAAATTCTAGAAAATGCAAACTATAGTGACCCAGTGACAGGAAACAGATCAGTGATTGCTTGGGGGTGGGGAGGGGCAGCTGGGGTGCAAGGGAGGGGGTAAGATATTACAAAGAGACGTGAGGACACTTTTGGCAATGAGATGTTTATTCATGAGGGTGGTGATAATTTCAGATATTAGATGTCAAAACATATCAAGTTATACATGTGAAGTTTATTGTATAACAATTTTACTTTAATAAAGCTATCTATAAATGAAAATTTTTTAAATTTTAGGTAAATGTTTGATGGGGAACTGGAAATTCATATTATCAAAGTAATAATCCACAGATTACTTCCTGGTGTCAAGGGACAAATGGAATGTTCCATGGAACTATCCGTCTGTCTTCACTGTGACTGAGCTGTCAAGGTCAGTCTGTCGTTCATTCAGTCAACTGGATGTTACATCTCTTATGACACACACATTACAGATTACCCAACATCACCCATGAGGTATACGTGTCAGAAATGCTTAACCTGAACATGTCAAATGCTTAGCTCTAGTTTCCAGCTACAGGAAATAAAGGGGTAAAGGAACAAACCAAGTGACACGCTGGAGAAGCTCCACCCAGGACTTGGGACACCGTGTGTGAGGGGCCTCATCTGCTGAGCGAGTCAGCGTGGCAAGAACGGACGGGCTAGACGGAAGGCACTTCAAGGACCTATCAGCACGTACAACGTGTGGCCTTGGGGAGGATCTTGGCTTGTACAGATTTTCTTTAAAGAGCACTGGGGGCTCAGTGGGGAATCTCAGTGTGAACTGAGTGTTAGAGGGGATGGGAAGTATTGCTGTGGGAAGGCAGAGGTCGTCAGCCATAAAGAGCGGGGTGCAAAACACGCACAGGATGATCTCCCTTTGGAGATATGTTTATGTAGGAAAGGACAGGGCTTTGGCATTAACAGCAGCACTGAAAAGTTCTTCCACACGTATGTTTATCTGAATGCTATAATTATCTAAAATGTACATACACTTCTTTTTGAGGGAAAGGGAGAGGATTTTTTAATGAAGTAAGAGCCTCAAGAATTATTTTCATGAGTGTGTTTCTACTGAAATGAGTTCCTGGCTGGGGTCTTGTGTCGGGGCTTCAGCCCCCGCCTGCCACCTGGGGACACCGGACTCCCTCGGCAGTGAAGTGGCACTGGGTTCTCTCTGAGGATGAACAAGGGACCTGCCGAGAGCCTGTCCCTTGCTGAGAATCTCGCACGCCAGACTCAGGGGACCCAAGAACCCACTCATGCAGCCTGTTACTCAGACATGAGATGAAATAGCTATCTGTTTTGGGGATCTCTCTAAGAAAATCAACTCTCTCCCAGGAAAACTATGATAGTTGTTCTCCAAGTGTGGTCCCCAGAATAGCAGCAGCATCTGGGACTTTGTTAGAAATACAGATTCTTGGGCCAGACTCCAGACCCACTGAGTCAGAGTCCAGGGACTGGGGCCTGGTAACCTGTACGCTGTACCAAGGCTTCCAGGTGGCTTGGCTGACATGGGAACCACTAAGCTCTGCTGTCCTCTCCTCTCCCCTGACTCGTGTGCTGTGACAATAAACTGCTCTTGTCAGAAAAGAGGACGGTGAAATCACCTTCACTAGCCCTTAGATTTCTACAGTTCCTTGGGCGTACACCAGAACATAATGTGTGAATCACTACTGTATAAAAACCTATGGGTGTCAGATAAGAAGCAAATCTGTGACACTGTTTCTAGGCGATTGTATGTTTATTAAGAATGAGCTCCTTTTAAAAATAAGTTGTTCATAAATCTTTTAAAAAGTGCACTATTCATCCACTTTAAAATAGGGCTTTTGATAATGAAAATACTAATTCTAACCAGTGGCTTTAAGAGAGTGTAACCCAGTTTCCCAGCCTCAGCACTGCTGGCCCTGGAGCTGGATGATTCTTCGCCGCAGCAGCTGTCCCGTGCCCTGTGGGATGATCGGCAGCGTCCTAGGCCTCTCCTCCCCCATCCCCAGGCAGATGACCAAAAGTGTCTCCAGATATTGCCAAATGTCCCCAGGGGAGTCAGATCATTCCCCCGCCCCTCAAAGGTGAGAACACCTGTGGTACCTGCAAGTCAGTAGAACGTGGCTTTAAAGTGCTCGACATCTCCTTACCTCAGCTCTGGGAAAAGAGAACATGTACCCCAACTGTTTGCATCTTTCCGGGAATGAACTGCGGGCGAGGGTGCAGGCATGGCCTTGCCTTCTTGCTGCCTGGCGGACGCCCCCTCCTCCCTCCAAGCCCAGCTGGATGGCCGCCCAGTGCTTGCTTGAAGCTTTCTCCAGCTCTGCCTTGGCCACTACCAATCCCAGAATTTGAAGGGAACTAGGAAAGAGTGGTGTCACAAAACTTTAAAGAAAAAGAACTTTCCAGAAGGAAACAATGACCCCTCAGTGTTCAGCGCTATAGAAAGGTGGAATGGCTAGGGATGGAAAGAAAAGCATGATGTTTGCCACTCACAGGAAGCCATCAGCTAAGCCCTGCAGGAACTCACTGACAGTTTAGCAGGAGCAGTTCTGGGTCCTTGGTGTGCAGGACTGACTGCAGTGGTTTGGAGGGTGGAAGGAAGATGGGGGAGAGGGGAGAAGGCCAGGGTGGAGACATGGAGGGCAAGGATGAGGCAAACCTCGCCTTTTGGCTCACAATCTACTCACCTTGCTCTGCGGGCACCCACTAGGGTCCTGAGCCCAAACCCCTCCGCGTTGCGTGTGAGCACACGCCTCTCCTCCAGCAATGAGCAGGGACACACCAGAGTCACAGGGACCGGCTCCCCCTACTGGTGTCGAGGGGAGCTTAATATATCATTGCTGACTTATGTACGGTCCCTGGAGACTCAAAGAGCTACAAAGTAAACCCCATCTCGGTCTCCTGTTCCAGAATTCCACAGCCTCTCTGCCTTGATGGGCTCCTTCCTGTGCACTTCTCCGGGAACATTCTGCACACAAACATGTCCGTTATTTGAATAAGCAAAACAAATCCTGTCCTGCTGCTGCTACTTACCCACGCAGACAAAAATCTCCGAGAGGCCCCAGAGAGTCACCGCAGGAGAACTTCGAGAAGTCTGACTGTGAGTTGAGAATGTCTGTAGTCAACGGGGCTGGAACTGGAACCCATAATAATCACCAATCATCTCCCAGTTATTTTGGATATCACTTTTATTTTCTTTTTAGCATACAACACTATAAGGATGTGTTTACTTGGACTTTCTTTTTGTCTGTCTCCCCAGCTAAAATTCAGGCTCACAAGCAAAGTCTTTGTCTCCCTTAGGAGCGGAGAACCCTCAGAGCCTGCAGTGTCTGAGTGTGTGCAGTCGATAAGTGTTCATGGTGGGGGGGGGGGTGGACAGATGCGTCAATTATCTCTATCTCTTGGCCTAATTGTGCGACCCTACTCAGATAAAGGCCTGCCCCATCTGCCACCATAATCTAATTCCATCCTAATTGAACAGAGTTTTCAATGTTCAAACAAGGAAAATTTGTTGACTCACTTTTTTATCTTCTGTTCCACTAGGGAACGAGAAACTGGAGCCATTAGAATAATATTTCCTTCTTTTGGTCAGTCCTAAGTAATTCAAAATAAGAAGCTACCTTCTCTGATCCAAAGGATCAGTTACACCTGAGGTTTCAGGGTGAAACAACCTGAGTCCCGATGACCCTGATTCCATGGGCAAGGAGATGAAGGCCCTGGAAGAGGGGAGCCTCGGAGCCACTCTCTCCAAGCCTTGCTCAGCAGCTGCCAGGGAGTGAGAGAGCCGTGGCCCTTCCTAGGGGTCCATCCAGTGGGAGGGGGCTTGGGTCCACCTCGTCCCCCAGACATTCAATACAGACATGTTCATTGAGACATGATGCATTTCAAGTTTCATAAGGAATAACCAGGAGTGTACACAGAGGTGCTTCTCCTCTGCTCCGTCCACAGTGTGAGCCATCGAAAATATCAGGCCAACTGTACAAGTGTGAAAACGAGAAGGTAGCAACTGCTTTAAAAGAAAGCTCTACCAAAAACTTTTTAATGTACTTTTAAATATTGTATTTTTTATTTTGAGAGAGAGGGAAGGGAGGGAGGGAGAGAGGGCAAACAACACTGATGTGAGAGAGTAACACCAGCTGGTTGCCTTCCACATGACCCTGGGGGACCGAGTCTGCATCCCAGGCCTGTGCCCCAACCGAACGGAACCAGTGACCTTTTGGTTCACAGGACAACATCCAACCCACTCACCACGTCGGCCAGGGCACTATCCAAAAATTCAGTCTTTCTAAAAATGTGGACTGGTCTCCAGTAACTAGAAGGGCCGCGGCTCCCCAAGGGCTCCACAGCTTCCTTCAAGCTCAGCCACAAAGGCTCACTCCTCCTCTCAAGTCAGTTGTACCAAGGCCGTCCCGAGGACCTGTACCCCCACTCGGAATTAATGCATTCCTGCAGCTCCGGCTGAAAGCCGTAAAGCAAAGCCTAGCTCCTCACGCATCTCGCCCCCACTGTGGATGGACTGTTACGGTGGTTCAATCAGTCCTTAGAGGGACGCACTAGAAGAGCAGGTAAAGACTGGCAGGCATGACCAGTGCAACCTAGCAAAGTAACAAGGAGTGAGCAGAGGTGGCCTGTGCTGCTGACGTCCCCATGGGTCCTCCCTCCCAGCCGTCCACCTGCTGCTGCTCTTCTGATCCGCACTAAACTCTGCCTGACTCCGTGCATGAGAATACGAGACATGTTTTCCAAGTAGGCCTCAGTGATTCCTTTCCAATCCCTTCACTGCACATAATAGGACTGACAGACCCTGACATTATATGTATTCTACAGGGTGGGGCCAAAGTAGGTCTGCAGTTGTTCCTATGGACAATAATACAAAATTAACACATAACAATTCAAGCATAAGCTTGGTTTCATGTACTCACAACTGTAAACCTACTTGTGCCCTGCCCTGTATATATATTTTTAATGACAAAAATTTTTAAACTACTTTTTGCCAAAGTTTTCCAGGGTCCCTGAAGTATTCCCCTCCATCATCTTAATATTTCTGAAGAGGATTGTTTACTCGCCAGGAAGCCAAGGTCTCGACTGTGTTCCTCCAGACTCCAGGGTGAATGCTCTCCCAAGGAGACCTGACTTTTCTCATGTCCAAGGGCAGCGACCCATGGTATGCCCTCCGGGGCCTCCTGAAGGCGTTCTAAGCTCCTTCCTTGACAGATTTGCCAGCGAGCATAGAAGCAACTAAGGACATCAGGGGCCTTCCTTCCAGCATGCAAAAGGTGAGAGCGTGACCTTGCTGGGTGGCTCAGTTGGTTGGAGTGCCACCCCATACACAAAAAAGTTGTGGATTCGATCCCTGGTCAGGGCACATACCTAGGTTGCAGTTCAATTCCCAGTAGGGGCATGTACAGGGAGAAACTGATGGATGATTCTCTCTTTCTCCCTGCCCCTCTTCCTCTCTCTCTAAAATCAATAACCATTCTTTGTGTGAGCATTAAAAAATGGTGAAAAAAAGAGCAAACAACAGAAATCACTTGGAGGAAATATCTTTGCTGGTATTTTTTTAATTGAGCTATTTCTTATACGTGGTAAAGCACAGAAACCTTAAGTGTATAGCACAATAAAGTTTTACAAATGTATCACACACCCACGCAGCCACAACACAGGTCGCGTTCAGGGACACTTCCGTCACCCCAGAATGTTTTCTCACACCTGGTCAATGGCTGTCCCCTGGAAGAAACCACCACTTCAACATCTGTCACCCATAGACGATTTTTACCTGTGCTTGAATTTCATGTGCATGAAATCGTGCAATGTCTACCTTTTCATATTCTGCTTCTTTGGCTTACACAATTTCTTCAAGAGGCATTCCATTTCAATGGTTATATTTGGGGGGGGGGGTGTTTTGCTGCAAGGACTCCATTGAATGAATACTTCACAATGCACTCACTCCAGGGACATTTTCTCTTGACCTGTGTTCCCTCCTATCATCTGCTGAGTCTGCTGTTAAACCCATCTATTGCGTTCGTAATTTCTGATACTGCATTTTTATGTCATTTTTTGAATTCCCATTTTATTTTTTAAAAGATTCTAGTTTTCTGGTGAAATTCTCCACACTCTCAGTTCTCTTGAATGAACTAGTGTTGTTTTAAAGTGCTTGTCTGCTCATCCTAGTGCCTTAATAGAAACTATATCCTACATGTTCTCCTTTACAGAAGTTTCATTGTAGCTTCCAGCTCAAAGCAGTAAACTTCTAGACTGAAACCGCTAAACCACTACCAAGGGAAGTTCCGACAGATCATTCTGTTCCCTCACAAATGATTGATGGGTTCCTTTAGAGGCCAAGCAACCCACAAAGTTCTTCAAATAAGCCAGTGCTTGTCAGGTTACTGTGCTGGCCACAGTATGTTTGAGAACATCCTGACCAAGGTCAGGCCAGGGCTCCCGTGAGCCGGTTCCAAAATGAAACAGCTCTGCTTTTCCAACAGCGAGTGAGAAACCAAAGTCCAGACATTTCACTTGTCTGTGACCACCCTCCTCCCTTCAGTCCAGCTCTTCCCCAGAGCTTGTGACCTCAGATGCTCTGTCCTTTCAGCAAATGCTTCTGGTAAGAATACCGCCTACCTGGTTCACATCTTTTACTTAGCTCTGGGTGTGACAGTGTCTTGGTTTTCTAAAATAGAAAAGAATAACAGATGAGATGGGAATATTCCTGAAATGCAGCTCTCATTGTTGCTCCCTTGATCCAAAGTAGTCCGGGGCTCCTCGGCACCGCCGACCTCTCTTTCCAGACTGTGTGTAACTGACTTCCTACACAAACTTCCTGCTCCACCTGCATGTGTCCAGTGCTGTGGAGACAGGTCTGGTCGAGCTTAGGAAGTGTCTCAAAGGAGAGCCTCCTTGCACAGGGAATGAAGACACGAATACTCAAGGGAAGGAATGTGTTCTGTTGTAGAGAGGTGATGTGTCCAACTTCTACTGTATTTTTAAAAACTCATATTTGGAGATTACAAACCAGGGAGATAGGTGAATGGGTAAATGACAGATAAATTCTGAAAAACATGAAACTTGCTTAAGTAACTATAGTGGGGATGCCAGGCACATGCCTTTCCTGGAGAGCTGGTGGGAGGGCCCCACCTGCAGCGCTTCACTAGGGGCGAGGGATGTCCAGGCTGGGGCCAGTGGGCGAGGGCCACAGACCCGAGCTCCCTCTTCACACTCCTGGGAATGTCTGAAAACCACATGATGGAAATGTGTAGTTCTGTGAGAGTCCTTGGGATTTGTGTGATTTTTATGGATGTTGCATGTGTGCCTCCAAGCCAGTAAGGCCTTAGGAAACCCGAATCACACTGGTGAGCCATTTTTACTTCTGTTACCGTGGAACAGTATCAGCCATGCATTTAATTCATGTGCATGTAATTTATCAGAAATCCATTGTGGTGGATGAGCAAAAAGAATGATAATGATAACAAAAGAATGAGACAGCCAATGCATGCTGATAAAGACTGTAGAAATACTATGTGGGTGATTTTAGGGATTTTCCAGCATTGAGGAAGAACCAGAAGGCATTGCTTAGGTGGCCAAACACATAGGTAATGGTGGCTATGAAGGCATCCTTTGAGGAGAAATGGAATTACTTCAGATCATTGAGAAGCTCTGACTGAAAAAGAGTCAGGGGGACTAACGAAAGCACCTTCAGGATTCTGTGACAACAAGAAGTTGGGTGCCTGCCCTTCGCATGTGACATAAAGTAACTTCAAGGGCAACTTTGCCTCTGACTTTCAGACAGTCGCCAGTACGATGCAGTTTCACTGTACAACTACTAAAGAAACAGACTCCTCCTTGGATACTGCAAGTGTGTTTTGAATTTCGGAAACTTCATAGATGTTCACAAGCAATGTTTGGAATACCATGAGAAGCGGCACAACTCCTTGATGGAAAAGGAAGAGCAGTTATGAACCTATTGGGAATCTGACTGAACTGGGATTCATGGAATCCACTGCCTTGGAACCATCTATCAACAGCTATTTAGGAGAGAAGCAGCAGGTAAGGCTTCCCTCCACCTGAAATCGTTCATTTTTCATGATACGTTTGTATTTGGCTCATCTGATTTTAAATCACAGGTGTGTTTCAAAGCTTTGGACTTCTCACAATAGCTACACACTAAATAGTCACTGGATACTCATTGCACATACTGCTATAGTGAGCTTCCACCAAAGAGACAGACGCTTGATATTTAAGAAATATTTAAGACATTAAAGAAGCAGCATTGTTGTTTCACTGTGGAATAAAACCTGGAAGTTTACAACCAGCTGCAGCTCTTCTGAATAATTTGAAAATGTGATACTGTAAAAGCTAGAGCCACTATAGCCAAATGGAACAACCTGCGAATGCTGTGTCAGCTCATTCATTCATTCGGCAAGTATTTTCTGAGCATCTACTCAGAGCTATTTTCCAAGCTCTGGAAAGACGGAGGACTTCCCTCCCCAAGAAGGGAGGACTTCTTGGAGGAAGTGCTATTTGAGACCTTCCTGAATGATGAGGAAAAAAACAGTGCTGTGAAAGGAATGAGTGCCCCAGGCAGAGGAGTAAAGGCCAGTGTGGCCACAGCCTGGAGTAGATACGTGAACGATAGGGCCGTCCATGTGGGGCCCTCTCAGCGGAGGGTTTAATGCAGGACAGTTGTGAGTCAGTTTGCATGTTTAAAAGGTTACTATGGATGCTTTGTGAAGTGGTCGTAAGAAAGCAAGAGTGGGGAGGGTGGTGGAGGAAGAGAAAGAGAGAGACTTAGGAGGTCGTTACAGCTGTCCAGAAGAGAGCCGGCAATGTGCAGGCCAGAGCAATAGTCCTGCAGATGAAGAGAAGTGGTCAGATTTTAGACATTTAGTGTATCTCTTAAAACAAGGTTTTAAGTTTGTACACTCCAACCGCACTTTGCTCCGTAGTTGCACTTGGCACTTGACCATGATGCTTATTTTGAATCTATTAAACACATTACTGTGCCTCACATTTACACAGAACTTCCATTTGAAAAGGCACATTCATCTGTCTTAGTCAACTCTCATAGCACCCCTGTGAAGCAGAAAAGTCAAATATTCGTCCCACCATACAGAGGTTAAAAGTCCTGTAATCAGACAGTGTCTCACCTACGTGCTCTGATTTCTCTTCTAAGTCCCTCCCCCACACACAAATAAGACATTGTCTACCCATAAAAATCAAATAAACAAGTTTTTCATGGCATTGTGAGATGTCAGCTCATATTGATGAGGCTAATTGTGTGTGGCTGGAGGTACCAGACAGACATAGAAACATAAAACTGTAAGAATATGTAGCTTTCACGAGACAAGGGGAAGTGACCAGACTGGGGCTTGCTCAGGTCATGGAAGGTGGTCAGTGAGGATGGGAGAGGCAGGTGGAGTTTTGCAGGACACAGGGAGTATCAGAACTGGAAGGACTGTAGAGACAAGGCAATACTATTTTATACAGTCCAAAAGGGGAAAAAATGACGCTGAGATGACTCTGTTGAAAGGATAAAGGGAAGTGATTGGGCTGGGGAAAAAAACCAGAATGAAAGCCACTGAATGAATGGTTCTGTCTGAATCTGTAAGGGAAATGGTAGAGAAAAAACGAGTCTAAAATACATCAGATAAAGGAGGGCAAGGGCAGGAAACAGGGAGACTCACTGTGTGTGACAGTCACTGCCTCCACACTGATGCCCGCTGGTGGGCGCCACCTCTATTGATGAGGGTCGGGCCGTCCAGGGGCACCCACCCTGGGCATCACCCCCGGAACTGGATTCTCCTCCTCTCCCTTCTGACAACCCCATTCTCTGCTTCTGGTCCACTCCTTTGACTGAATTATTTTTAACCTGACCCACATTACTCGACTCTTGCCCGGGTTCCATTCCTGTTATTGTTTTCCCCTTCTGCCTGATAATTCAGGGGCGGGGGCAGAAATTTGTCGGAAATATTTGAACCAAGGGCTCCCCATTAGTTGCCAAATAAGGTCTAAGTGTCTTAGAGAGGCAGTTGGCTGCTGTCTAGCCAAAAGACACCAGCTTTTTTCTAGCCTAGCAGCCACCACACACTCAACACCTTGTCACAAGACACTGCTACTTCCCCAAACAATGTCACCCTTTGATAGCTTCGTGCCCTCACTCCATTCAGAATGTCCTCCTCTATAATGTCCACATATTGCAGTCCTTGGTTTTAGGGATAAGCACAGGAAGTAGACAGCTGTTGTTTTCACCTGCCCAGCATCCATTTCCTTCTCATTTTCCTTTGAGAAGCACCTTTTTTCGATCTTCAGTCACACTGTCTGCATGACTTCACCCCTGAATCCAGCAGTGAACCCATCACATAGACCTGGCGTATCAGCACATCACTCCTGGCCACAGTGTTCAAAGTAGATTATAGGGACTATTCGGGCCAATCCATGTCAATTTCAGGATTTTAGCTAAAAGGATTTTTTTTTAAGATTTTATTTATTTATTTTTAGAGAGAGGGAAAGTGAAGGAGAAAGAGAGGGAGAGAAACATCAATGTGTGGTTGCCTCTCGCGTGCCCCCCGACTGGGAATGGAACCATCAACACTTTGGTTTGCAGACTGGAACTCAATCCACGAGCCACACCAGACAGGGCTAGCTAAAATTTTTAAGGTAAAAAAAGAAATGCAACTTATTATTTTAAGGTGAGTTGGTAGAAGCACATCTAAGCAAAAAGAAAAACTCAAAAGAGGTTGTGAAAGTATTGAAGCTGCTTTTCCCTGAGAACACCTGCTGAATCCAGGAAGCCGGGTCTTCAGTTTCACGGCTCTGTGGGGCACGGAAGACTGGGAACAACTCCCTGGGAACCTCACAAATAATCAAATTGTGATGGACTAGACTATCACTCAGAACTCTTCACTTTCTCCTTGTAACAGGATTCTGTATCAATACCCTTTGCAGTGCAACTTTGGAACGCCATCCAGTCAATAGCGAGGGGCAAACCACTCTGCCCTGCTGACTTGGGGTTCGGCCAAGCATCTGCTTTGATCTTGCCCAGCCAGGCCCTGATTAAGCTGACCTAGAGATCCATGAGCAAAAAAAATAAATAAATGCTTACTGTTATATACGTTATAAGATTTGGGGGCTATTTGTTACCATAGCAAAATCTAATTAATACACTTAGAAAGCCGAAAGCTGAAACACCCCAAATATCTAAGCCTTTAGTCTCGGGAAACAGAAGTGACTCTGTCACCCTCCTTCCAGTTTCAAAGAACCGCAAGGGGGTTGGCGTGACATTGGGCTGGTGGCATACCTGAGGAGTTATGGCCATAAGCACGTCCCCACAATGAAATTGGAACACAATTCCTGCCATTCAGGTGATCCAGAAACCCTGAGTTCGTTTGAACAAATTCTGAGATACTAATGTTCCTAGGTTGCGGAAGAAGCAAACCCTCTTCAGAGAAACTCACCTTCATCTTTGACCTTGAAGAATTTCTTCAAAATATAACTCTTATAATCTAAGGAAAATGACAAGTTCACAGTCAAAAATAACTAATAAGCACATAATAAAACAAAGACAAGTCACGATAGTGAAAAACAATAATAATGGACAGCAGAAACACAAATCAGGAAGCAATTATGGTTAGTACCTTTTAAAAAGTAAATGATATGCCTAATGGTATCTTCATTGAACCATAAACTTTAAGCAACTATCAGGATTGAAAAACAAAAACTTCTAATAACAAAAAAATAAGTTTAAACAAAAAATTTTACCTACTGAAAGATAATTAGCAGACTAGAAGACAGACCATAAGACATTGCCCCGAGTACAGCTCAGAGGCCAAGGCATGGAGGTTGTGGAAGAGACGTCAGGGACAGGGACTGAGTTCCAACACGTCTCTAATCGGAGTTTCAGAAAAAAGGACGTAAAAGGGCAAACGCAACGTTAGAAAACAAACTTTGAAGAACAAATTCTAGGTGTTCCATCAAAAATCAAATACCCAGGAATAAATATAATAAAATATGAAGACCATTATATTGAAAACTACAAACCTTACTGAGAGAAAATTTTAAAGACCTAAATAATTAGAAGCACATACCATGATTATGGATTGAAGACTCAATATTATAATGATGTGAACTCTTCCCAAACCAACCCACAGATTAAATTAAATCTCAATCAACATCCTAGCAAGTGTGTGTCTGTGCATGTGTATGTAAATTGATTAATTAAAAAATGTATGTACAAGGTCTAGCACAAATAACGCCCTTTTGTTACCAAATCTTTTATTACAAAATCATAAGCATGTAATTCTGTAACATAACAATATCAGGCTCAAGCATACCATATGACATTGTAGGTGAAATGCTCAAATTAAAACTATAAATTAACACTCATACTATTACTCTACCAACCACACTGGTGCAGTCCTCACTTCTGCTGGCCTCTGTGTAGTTAGAAAGGTCCACAAACAGCCAAATGATCTTATAGAAGGAGTGAAGTGTGTTAAGATTTGGACCTTGTGACCTGGCCGAGTGGCTCAGTTGGTTGGGCATCACTCCGCAAAGTGAAGGGTTGCTGGTTTGATTCTGGTCGGGGCACATGCCTGGGCTGTAGGTTCAGTCCCCCACTGGAGCACTTATGAGAGGTAACTGGTCCATGTTTCTCTTCCACATAGATGTTTCTCTTCTTTTTCCCCTCCCTTTCCTCCTAAGAATAAAATCTATTCTTTAAAAAAAAAATAGTTGAATATGATTCAAACTAAGTATTTACATTGTCTTTGCCTCAGCCTTTACACCTGAAAAATGGAGATAACAATATCATTTAGATCTCAGGAATGTTTAAAGAATAAGTGAGTTAATTTACATAAAACCCTTCTAGCAGGTCCTGGCACTCAGCCGTTAAGTGTTAGTTGGCAGTGATAGTAATTTACTTTCTGAGGCCATTTAGAAAAGGGAAATAACCAGATGGCTAGACCTGCAGTTTCCCAACCTATGTGCATGGGGGCGGGGGCTAAAGAAGACAGTAGAACCTTGAAAATGTTGGAAACACTACTACTCACCCTCTAATAGATCTGTGTCCTGGAATCCAACTGAATCAAATTAGTAATTCTTCCTTTTGCGAATGAGCTAAGAGAGCCTGGAAAAAAGGGTCTTTTCTCCCCCACAACCAGTCATTTGCTCATTTCTATGCTGTAAATAATTCCACCATGGCAGATGTCAATAAACCAATGACTGGTGAAATTCCTATGTATTTAACAACAGGATCTCAGGAACTGGTGCGAGCCTTCCACAGCGCACCACCACAGTTTCCATTACACCATTGAACAAACTGAGGCCCAAACACATCAATTTTTTGCCATAAAATTACATAATTAATTGCTAACCCTAGATGTGAACTTAGAACCTCTACAAAAAAGCCATCAATTGCTCCCATCTGTAGTCACCATGCTTTTTGAGTCTCATAATTGTATGAGCTCCGTACATATGAAAGTTTTTGTCCTGTTAATCTGTCCATGTCAATTTAATAATGAGGTCAGCCACAGGGCCTAGAAGGAAGAAGGGAAGTTTTGTCCCCTACACCCACGAGCTAGTGATACTCAGGCACAAGTGTGTCACAGAGTCGAACAAAACCAATCAAAGGGAATTCTGGGACTTGGCTAGATCTGTTGGGAGACTACCGGCCAAGGTCCAGAGATGGTGTGGCACACAGAGGATGCCGGCCACAGCCTGGCCTCTCCAGCAAACAGACCAACAATCAGGCCACCCGGGGCTTGACTACTTTGAATAACTAACAATTCTCCAGCTGTGGAAAACTAGAATCCTGACACTGAAAAGTCTTAACTTTTTATCCAACTCCCTGACCTGAATCAGTTCACAGATCCAGTCTTCCTTAAATGACACACGATTGGGCCCTGCTGGAAGAGTCCTGCTCTGGTCACAGCTGCCCTGTCAGCCTCTTTCCTAGCCATCCTCCCAAGAACCTGCAGCCGTTGCCTGAGCTGACACTGACCCCAGCCAGGGGCTCTGACCAGCATCAGCCTTTGCCAGTCTGCGTGGCAGTGTGTGGAGACACTGGTGATAAAAGGAATTCTGACCCCGTTTCACATCTTGGCCAGCCCAGTGGGAATGGCCCTTTCCTAGGGTATTTTAACATCCTGAGCTGGACACTTTGGACTCAGCAAGGAGGCTAATGCCCTTTGGGTCCCCCAGCCCCATCTCATGTGATCCTGTTGCTTATTTTATAATATTTCACATTGCTTTTGGTATGTTTGCTAGCTCTTTGTCTGATTAGACTGTAAGGGGCTTGAAAGCAGGAACCATGCCAACCTTATACACTGTTACCTTCCCAGAGTCTGAACAGTATTGATCATATACAGGCCCTCAAATATTTATAGGTCAATTGGTCAGATGTCTTTCCTGGAAGAATCTGAGATTAGGCCACAAAGACTTCAAGCCCTCTGCACGTCCTAATTCCTAACACCTCTCCACCAGCTCTCCGAACTGACCTGTGCAGAACGGGGCCTGCAGAATAACTGCATCTATCAAAGACTTAATCAAGTAGTGAGTCCAATTACAGGGCTTTCCCAGCGGTAGTCCTGCTGCTGGAATAAACAAACCCAGCTCCTGGCACTCTGAAATAAGCTATTGATCTGGCCAATGCATCTTTCTCCCTTTTGATTAGTATAGAATGCCAGAAGCAATTTGGTTTCAACTGACTGTGTTAATGTACCTTCAGAGAGGCAGCCTTATCAGTTCTCATGATTCAGACACAGCGTGAAACTCCAGAGCCAGGAAGATCTAGGTTCAGATCCTGGCTCTGCTACTTACCACCTGGGTGACCCGTTTCCTCACCTGTAAAACAGATAAAGGTACCTACCTCAAAGCATTATGATGAACTAAATGAGTTAACATTGTAAGGTGTTTAAAAGAACATCTTGCGCACACAGTTAAGTGCTATGGAAATGCTGGCTGTGACTGTTACATGTTACCTCTGCAGCTCCAAGACATAATCAAGTCAGCAAGTGCTTGATTAACTCACCTTCCCTCCGGACATCATGCTGGCTCACTGCAGGTGAGCCCCTGCTGAGCGGATCTGGGCAGCAGGACATGGCTAGCATCCACCTCTCTGTTTGTCCCCAGAACTGGAATTATAGAAATCCTGTAGACTACAATGGCCTCTCCTCCAATCTCTGTCTCCTCTGACCCTGGGGGCCTGGGAGCTTCTGACAGCACCAGTATGACCTCTCAGCCCAAAGTCTGGACTCACAAACCCTTCTAATAGTGGAAGAGAGCAGGCGTGGAAGATAAAGGAAAAGGGCACTTTAGGAGTCAGGAATGAGCTGTCATCATCGGACCAGTGAGCACGCCTCAAGAGCAGGACCAGGGCCAGGCAGAGTAGCTAGGCTTCCAGAGGAGGCATGGGCGGCCCCTTCTGCCATACCGAGCAGGTCCAATCACTGCTGACACTTGTATTGGGATCAGTGGCTTCCAACCTTCCTCAAGCTCCAATTTATAAATTCCCAGGGGCAACCTTGTAATTGGAAAAATACACCTGAGCATTTTTGCCATGCTTCCCCTGTAAGCACCACTTGGCCAGATGCCTGCAGCCTCACTCAGATGCACAGCCAAGGTTGGAGCCAGGCCCCAGTCCAGGGAGTAATCTGACTCAATCCTTTCCCATGAACAACCTTAGGGAAGGGGATTCCAAGGAGCCTCAGACATCCTTGTTAAAGACTCAGGATGGCAGACACAGCCACCAGGGTCTATGTGTAATTATGTCCAAGCTCGGAGCCCAGGGCAAATGCTCCAACACATGGTACATTATGGAGAACACTGAACACTTGGGACCCACTCAGGATATCCAAGGGTTTTCCAAAAGTGGCCTCACAGCGGGGAAGCCTGCGGTGCACGTCTGAGTCACAACCCACCCTCTCAGAGGACAAGGAAAGTGAGGCTGAGCCCAGGCTAAGTAGCTCAGTTGGTTGCAGCATCATCCCAGTGTGCCAAGGGTGTGGGTTTGATCCCTGGTCGGGGCATGTATAAGAATCAACCAATGAATGCATGAATAAGTGGAACAACAAATCAATGTTTCCATCTCTCTCTCAAAATCAATAAATATTTTTTTAAAGTAACACTGAGCTTAGCAAGTGTGTGGAAGCTAAAAATGACAAATGAAAACACTGGTCTGCTGGTGTACATATGCCATCCAGGCACGTCAGGAGGTTGGGTCTCCTGCTTTCTCTTCTGTTATCCCAGTTATTTCTAGCTTAGAATTCTTGGTCAAAAGTAAGCAGTCTTTCTCAGTGTGGAAAAAAAGGACCATTTTTTCTTCTCCTTTTTTTTATCCTCACCTGGAGGACATTTTTTTCATTGCTTTTTAGAAAGGAGGAGGGAGAGGAAGAGAGAGGGAGAGAAAAACATTGATGTGAAAGAGAAACATCGATTGGTTGCCTTCTTATACACGCCCCAACCAAGGACCGAACCCGCAACCTAGGCATGTGCTCTGACAGGGAATCTAACCTGTGACCTTTCGGTCTACAGGAAAACCTCCAACCAACTGAGCCACACCAGGGCCTCCAACCAACTGAGCCAGGACCTCACTCTTTCTTCTTAAGAGAAAAAAAAAGCGGCAGAGACAAACCAATGAGTGATGCAGTGTACAAGGAAAAACCAAATCTGGGGAGACAGGCGTCTTGAACAAACGGTTCCCATCAGAAAGGAAGTATTTCTAGAAAACAGACTTAAGTGCAGACTCGCCATTAACTTCCGCTATCAGGCCACAGGCCTGGGGTGAGGCTCCGCAGCTCCCCAGTCAGTAGGGACAGATCTGAGTTAGGACGGCTCCTGAAGAGCGCACGGAGCACTAGGAAATGGGACAGACAGGCTCTGAAGCTCAGGTCTGCACACGGACGAGAGGCCTCTAGAGCAAGAGCCCAGGGGCTTTCCATTGCTTGTGAAACACGTCATTTTCATTAAAAGAATTTTTAAATTTCAGTAACGATTCAAGTAATGACGGTCTGATATCAGGGGCAATGAGCCAACCTGATGAGCAGGAAAACAGTACCATTCATAAAACCTGAATAACCCAGACAGCCACCTGTGTTTCACCGACGGGCTTTTATTAAAACTGGACATAGATTTCATACTTCGACTTTAAAAAAAAAACAAACCTTCCTTTTGTCCTAGTATCAAAATAGTTATCTTTTTTAAATACCCTGAAAACCTTTAATACAGTATTTTGTTGTCCATTAAAGAGTCTCCTAAAATCTCCATCATCTCGCTCCCCTAGAATGTTGCCTTCTGGTCACTACCACTTCTGGTTTGTTTCTGCATCTTTAATGGTTTTATCTCAGAGAAGCATTTAAAGGGAAAGGTTTTACTGTTTTCAACTATTTAAAATACACAAAAAAATTTTAAACAGGAGAAGCCAATGACAATATTTGATTTGATACTGAAGATTCAAACCAACTAGGCTTCCCCACAGAGTTATGGTGTAAGGTTTGCCCACATCCAATCACTGTTCAGCACAGGTTCTCAGGCCCTGGCACTATTTAAACAAAACCGCAGTTCCTGCCCTGAAATAGTAATGATGGCCCAACAGTGCTCTCTAGTGTCCTGTAAGGATAAAAGCAGCCAGCAACACAGGAGGATAATTAGATATGAGGTGTTGGAAATCTAGATGTGGAGACCCAAAAAATTTTTATTTTTCAGGGGTCACAAGACAAGTGGCTCCCCAAAATCTCACTCCCAACACAGGCTGCCTGCAGCTGCACAGTGCGGAGTTGAGAGAATGCCAGCTCTACACAACACTGGACTACCACGTCAAAAGCTGGACTCTGGTAATGTTTTCTTTCGGTCTAAGGAAAGAGTGTGGTATTTTACCTTTTTCAAGGTGCCCAAGGAGGTCTGCTCCCCGGGAACACTCCTCTGAGATGTGCTCAGGACACTGGCCCTAAGGGTCAGGCTGGCCTTGCGTGGGAGGTGGATGGAGCTGGGTGCAGACCGGACAGTGCCCTCCAGGTGGCTGCCCAGGCCCTTGGCAAGGCTGCCTGACATCCTCGGGCAAGAGGGTGAGACTGGAGTCTGCTCACTCACAGCTGGGCTCAGCCTGCCACTCCCCAGGGAGACTGGGGCCACCCGGGGGGCTACCTCAGCCCTGCCATTCTTCTTGTTCTCCTTCCCAAACACGGACCTCAGAAGGGTGAGGGTCCTCTGCGGGAGTCTGTGTGTCTCAGAGTCCCTCCCCTCCACCTCAGCCCTGACCTTTGCTGAGGAATTTCGACAAGTGTCCGCGCTCGCCACAGTGCTTGACGCCTCCTTGGGGGAAGGTGCTCTGCCGGTGGTCCCCGCCTGGCCTGTTCCCTTCCAGTTTGCAGTCCTCTGGTCCTTCAGCTGGGCCCCTCTCTCATTCTCTGCTGGGGGCACGACCATGAGAGGCAGGTCAAACTGCCTGGGAAGCCTGGCATCCTGGCTGGCATGCTCCTTGGGTTTCCTTGCTGTGTTTAGACCATCCGAGGTTCCAGGGACTGCATGGCGGCTAAGGCAGCCCGACGGGCAGGGCGCTCCAGCCAGTGCTCTCTTGTTGGCTTGCTCCCCGTCTCCACCCTTAACAGGAACAGTGGTGTTTGACCGTGGCACAGCTGCCTCCTCGTCCCCGCCAGCAGCACCTGTCAGCAGTGGCACAATGGACCGGCTTGTAGATCGGGGTCTCCGTCTGGACTCCAAGTACTCCACCAACTCGACAGATGCCAAGACTGGCTTCTCTCTGCGTCCAAAAGACCACCGAAGGGGCATGGTGGTGAAGGCCCCCTGCTTGTCTTGGGAAGGAGCAGACACCTTCATGCTGATGCTTCGGCCTTTCACACCTCGTACCAAAGGTCTGGACTCCGGGCCTCCTGGAAGACACACCAAGAGCATCAGTGTCCAACCATCCATCCAGCTGCAGTAAGAGGAACAACAATGCCAGTCACCAGACAAGCACTGACTGAGCACCCCTGAGGCATCAGGCCCTATGCTGGGTACTGGGGACACCACGGCTCCTGCCCTGGGGGCATCACAGAGTCACTCACTATTCTACTGAATCCATTTACATATCTGAAGCCACAGGGCAAAGCAGTGCCAAAGGGCAAAGAGGGAAGCCGGCCACAAGCCGAGGTTGTGCAGACTTCTGATAAGGCCCAGTCCCTGAGGCAGCCAGCCCTAAGATTTACATTATTTTCATTCACCTTTAAATATTTCCATGAAACAGAACACTCAGCAAAATTTTATTTGTTGGACATGTTTTTCCATGTCAAATTAGGCGCTCAGACCTCTCAAATGCAAGAATCTCAGACATGCTACCCTCAGCTGAAAAGAACAAAAATGAACGGTGTGCAGCCACACATGCCTCCTTTGGGTGTTTTCAATGTCTGTGTACAGTTAGAAAGATGTTTTTGACACACAGTGGTACCTCGGTACTCGTCGTTGGTTCATTCCAGAACTCGTGACCGGTGCCGAAACCGGCGAGTACCGAGTAATGAAGCATCTTCTCTTGCGGGGCTGTGCCATGACTCACACAAGTTCCAGCCAGTGCGGCCGGTCCCCAGCAGGCGCCGAGTGCCAGGTGTGAGGAGGTGTGGAGCCGACACACTCCGGACCTCCAGGGAGTGACTGTAAACTGTTAAGTAAGAAACAGTCTAGAGAAACATAGTGTAACCCAACTTGCAAAAATATGTATTCATATATGTGTGCAAACGTGGATGTACACATATGATGCATGCACGTGAAAACATACAAACCAGTATGGGGAAATAAATACCAAAATGACGAGGCACAGGGAGGGTGATGGGGTGCTATGACTTATTTTCCTCTCAATTCTTTTCTACATCTAACGTTTCTGAAGGAAACATATGTAAAGCCAAGGCTGCATATGTTTTTCTTAAGAAACACGTGTTCAGTTACAAAAACAATTCCATTTACAATAGCATCAAAGAGAATACAATATTTAGGAATTAACTTAGCCAAGGAGCTGAAAGACTTGTACAATAAAAACGACAAAACACTGCCAAGAGAAATTAAAGAAGTAGCAATTTAGTGGAAACACATCCCACGTTCGTGGATTGGAAGACTTAGTATTGTTAAAAGGTCGACATTACCCAGAGCAATCTACAGAGCCAATGCAAGTCCTATCGAAGTCCTAATGAGGTTTTTTGCAGAAATAGAAAAACCCACCCTAAAATTCATACAGAATCTCAGGGGATCCTGAACAGTCAGTCACAAAAAGACAAATCCTGTAGGATTCCACTCGATGAGTTACCGTGAGTGGCCTCTGTCAGAGAGACAGAAACAGAGCGGGGCGATTGCCAGAGGCCCGGGAGGCCAGAACAGGGAGTGGGTATTGGACAGGGAGAGAGTTTCAGATGAAGAGTTACGGGCACAGACGGTGGCGATGGCTGAACAACAGGTAGATGCATTTAATACCACTGAACTGTCCCCTTAAAAATGGTGAAGATGGTAAACTTTGTTTATTTTGTGCATATTAACCCAATGAAAAAGTAAAAAAAGAAAGCCAGCAGCACTGTACCACCAAGACACCTTGCTTCACAGGATGCCTGCGATCACGGAGGAGGAACCCTCCCACTGAGACACACAAGCCCCTCGGTGCAGGGGCAGTCAGTACAAGCGCTTGAGGAAGAGCCCAGAGCATCCCCGTGAGCCGGAGCCTGCGGCTGTCCTCTCAACAGGGGATCAGCTCCAACAACGAGCCAGAGCCACTGTCCCCAGAAGGCCCGTGAGCACTGGCTGGGATGTGCCATGTGGAGAGGGACCAGACTCTCAGAGCACAGGGAGAGCTCAGGGAGGTCAGACGCAGACAGTACAAGGGCACGTGTTGTCTGCAGGCAAAGGGAGGGGCAGCACACCTGGGCCAGGCTTCCCAGTAAGAAATCTCCGGGAGACAGAGGCGATGGGACTCCCATGAATGACAGGACAGCTTTGGGAGCATCTCAGAGGTTCCTTGAGAGCTTTACCCTTCAAGTTTTTCACATATCATTTTTGGTATTTTTTTTCCCTTTATAGCATTTCTTTAGGTAGCCAGCAATAGACACCATTGCACCCAAAATACTTTGTAATTTCAGTTTGGACTGACACCATTGCTCCACCAATACATTCTTGTAACTCAGAGAAAAAAATGTTCTGGGATCAGAGATGTGTTAAGTTTTTTCCTTTTCCATAGCCCTAACAAGGACAGAAAGAAAAGCTTTGTGTTAAGAGGACAAAGCTGTGACTTTCAGCCTTTCAAATCAAGAAAACGCTGCCTGCAGCCCTGGCAGGTGGCAAGTGGCTTGGCAGGGCCCTGCAGCGCCGGCCTCCCACTCCGCCTGGTATGAAAGGCCGACGCCGCCGGCCCACATCACCTCCGCACCTCCGTCTCTGGAACCGCGGACGCCCAGACGAGTCCTGTCTCAAGCCGGCAGTGGCACAGCACCCTTGCTATCGTCATTTTATTTCATTCTGTTTCCTGGGCTGTAACAGGCGCTGGGAGAGAGCCAGAGCTTTAGATAAACGGACAAATAAACTGCGGAAGTACAGAGGGAACGGGAAATGCAGTGTTTAGTGCTCACCAAACAATCTTGCTTCTGGGGGAGGGGAGAGTAAGTCCCGCTGCTCCTCCCCGGAGGTGCTGGGAGCCAGAGGTGGAAGAGGTGTTCAGAGACCTCTGAGCACTGGTCCTTCCCCACCCCCCATCCCAGCCCCGTGGAATTTGAGACCTTGCTCGCGACCAGTCTGGCTTGAGATCAACAAAGGGCCTAGAGTCTTAACCTACATTGACAATACCGACAGTTAATTTTTTCCTGAAGGTCATATAAATCCCAGAACATATATGACAAGCTTCCTGGGCCCATGAAAGACTTCCTCACACAGAGGGCGCCCAAGCAGCTGGTGGGCGTGGCCCCCAACACAGCCCCACCCACGCAGTGGCTCAGGGGCTCCCAGAAGCGGCCCTGGGAAGTTCTGCATCTGTTCCTATGCAACTTTTTATCTTTGACAAATAAAATCAGGTGTCGATCGGGCCTCACAGTATGTGCTATGAGCAGGGATGGAGGCGGGGCTCAGGGACCTCTCCTCGTCATCTGTAGACCCCTTCAAAAGGACTGGAGTTTTCCTAATCAGTGCCTTCCGTCTCTCCACCGACTTCCACTCACTCATGCATTCAGTAACTATTTAATAAGAGCCTACTGTGCACTAAATACAGTTTTCAGCACAGGGGATACAGTTGTTGAAAACATACAAAGTGTTTGTCCCTTATGGGGCTTGACAAAAGACAAAAATATATGATCTCACGGGGTGTAATGATAAGAGCCACGAGAAGAGTGCGGGAGGAGGGGCAGGGGAGATACAGGGAGGTCAGTGAGTGATGAGAGACCTGAGTGAAGGGAGGGAAGAAGCCATGTGGAGATCTGGGGAAAGCAGGCTCCAGGCGGAGGGAGTGGCAAGTGCAAAGGCCGTGAGGCACAGGGAAGCTTGGTGGGTCAGGGAAGCAGGAAAGAGACTGGACCACCATGGTTGGAATCAAGTTTGAGAAGGGTCCCTACCAAAGGTCTTCATCTTCTGAGCCCCGGCCTCACTGGGAGACAACATCTCTGTCTGAAGTTGCAGAGTGCAACCTGGGGCAAGGCTGCTCCGCGAACATTTAGAAGACAAGGAGAAGCTACAGATGAGCCGGGCCTTCTCCCCCTGAGACTCAGACCCAAGGACAAGGCTGGCAAGGAGAAAGGCTGGCTCAGGAGCTGAGGCCACTGCCCCTTCCCCCACTCCAATAATCTCTGCTCCCTGAGGGGGGAGGGGAGCCCCGCAGGGAGAAGTAGAGAAGCAAAAAAATAACAACTCACATAAGGGGGTCCAGCGACCAGAGGATGAGAATATGCAACCATTAGCACAGGCTGTTAATGAAATGGAGCCACCGGAGGAAACAAACATTAAAATTAAAGTTCTCAAGGAGATGCAAGTGTGAAACAATAGAAGACTGAAAATACAACCTCCAGGTTTTTTAATTCAGTAAATGAAAACATTCACAGTCACTGCTTGTACTCAAATTAGTGGCCTGAAATTATTTTGAAATTTATGAAATTTGTGGAAATCCCATTAATTGTGAAAGCAAGATCCCACACCACAGCAAAATGACAAAGAGGGAAATCACAGGGAAAAAGTAGGAGACTTAGAGGGCAGATCTAGGAGACCCAATAGACATATAATAGGAATGTGATAAGTAGGTGAGAAAATAATTAAACAAATACAAGAAAAGAAAATTTCTCTAAGGAAAAGGCTGCATCTGTAGAAAGACGGGCCTCCTCAAATTCTAAGTAGGTTTGATGAACAAAACACACACCTAGGCATGTTCTGGTAGAATTTCTAAACTCCAAGGTCAAAGACAGAATCTTAAAGGCTTCCAGCCAGAAAGAACAAGTGACTCTCCTGTGAAAAAGAATGGGCTTCTCACCTGCACCCCCGAGGCCTGGAGGACCGTGGGAAAGCACTACAGATGCCTGAGAAGAAAGACTGCAACCCAAGAGTCCTCCAACCAGCCAAGCTGCCGTTCATTCCCAAGCGAAAGAAGATATCTGTGACTGCGCAAAGACTTAGAGAACATACTGTGCATCCCCAAAAGAACTCAGCCCAAACTGAGGAATCAGAACCGAGACCTCACGGACACGGACAACAGTGTGGGGGCTGACTGTGGGAGCAGGGTGTGGGCTGGGTGGAGGAGGGCACGGGGGAAAAATTGGGACAGCTGCAACAGAATAACAGTAAAAAAAATTAAAAATAAAATAAAATAAAGATAGAGGGGAGGGAAAGCTGACGGTCAGTGGTATTCAGTGGACCATCCACCCAGGTGCGGGTCGGATGGTCTCAGCATGTGTAACACTGTGTTACATGAGTGCGCTGGGAGGGGAAAGGTATGGTAAGAGGAGTTCCAGTCACAGTCTGGAAGAGCATTAAACCATCTCAGCAAAATCTGAGAGGCGGGGATTGAGGTGGGGAGTCCCTAAGGCAGACCAGGGGTAACACACGAAAGAGTTTCAAAGCTCTGGAGCGGAGGGTGACATGGACCACTGCGGGCGTCTCTTGTCACGGGGCGGGGGGCAGGAGGGAAAGCCGTGAGGAGACAGAAGAGCTCGCAGGAAATTGTTGGCTTCCCACATCCACATTTGATTGTAAACACTCGGGAACATAAAGCAACAACTAGCGAGGTGGGAAAGAGCAGAAATTCCAATGAACAGGGAAACAGGGAACAGATAGCGACAACATCAAGTCAGAAAAACAAGAAAAAAGAAACAAGCGGTAGACAAAGTTTTAAATGAGGTGAAATCAAGTTTTGTGGTTGTTATATTAAATAGACTGAATTCTCCCCATTATAAGATAGGCTCTGAATTTTTGACATTAAAAAAGCAACATACTGTTTATCAAATTACTTAAAACTAACTCTAAAATAAATATTCATAAAGCAAAGGAGAAAGGTAAAATGATAACAGGTAAATGCAAACAAAAAGAAAGGGAGAGGGGGCATAATTATTAATATTGAACAAGGTACAATTTAAGATTAAAAGCGTTAAGCAGGATTAAGAGCAACATTATAATGAGAAAGACACAATTTATAAAGAAGATTAACAGTCATCAGCTTAGAGATACCAATGAGCAAAGTGGCTAAACATACGTTTATATTTTAAACAAAAAGTATTAAAGTTCTTGGAGAACTTGATTAAAAACACAGCTATTCAGGAAGGTGCCAGCACCCCCCACCCCTGCCCGGCCTTGCCTGGCAGTTCCACACAAGGGCAACACAAATACACAGGTGAATTAAATACAACCATCAACTCAGCTAATCTAATAGTAATGGCGTAAAGCTCACATCCCTCCATGAGATGATATGCATTATTTTATATGTACACAGAACATCTACAAAATAATACTCCTGCACTTACATGATCACAAAAAGGGAATGTTCGAGAACCACATTCTTGGATCACAACCCACGAAATTAGAAATAAAGGCTAAAAAGGTGACAAAAAATCTTAAATACTTGAAACTTCCAGATAACCTTTAGATCAAAGAGGAAATCAGAACCGAAATAACATACTATCTGGAAATCACTGAAAGTGAGAAAACAGACTTTTGAGACCCAGTTAACACCACAAGAGAAATCTGTCATGGCAGTGCCTGCACCACTGAAAACCCAAGGAAGCCCCAGGACCCCTTGCTGCTGGGGACCCCAGCAGCTTTTTCAAATGGGCAGCTCTGTAAAAGTAGCAAAGGTAAGCTGTTTTCACATCCTTTTCTTATGCAGCCTCTCTGACACCCATCCTCAGTTGTATAAGGTATAGCACCTCAAAACTCTGATCCATTCATTTTAAGTTTAAAATGGGAGAACGTATTTGGTAATAAAGCTGATAAGGGGTTAAAATTCAAAATTTATAAAGTACTTACACCCCCCCAAAAAAAACCCAAAACCCAATTAAACAGTGGGTAAAGAACCTGAATAGACACTTCTCCAAAGAGGACATACAGATGGCCAATACATAAATGAAAAGATGCTCAATGTCACTAATCATCAGAGAGATGCAAATTAAAACCGCCATGAGATTCCATCTCACACCAGTCAGAATGGTTGTCATCAATAAATCAACAGACTTCCAGCCAAGATGGAGGAGTAGGCAGACATACCATGCTTCCACACACAACCAAAAGAAGGACAACCAGAACTGACAGAAAATCAAACTGTATAGAAGTCCAACAACCAAGGAGTTAAACAAGGAACACTCATCCAGACTGGTAGGAGGGGTGGAAATGGGGAGCCGAGACAGAGAGGACTTGAGGCAAGGCAGTGGCTGGCGGCAGATTGCACTGGGTAGACCCACATTCAAGTGCAGGTAAACTGCGAGGAACAACTGGGGAGTCAGACCTCGAAACCCAGTGTTCCAGTGCAGGGAAATAAAGCCTCAAAGCCTCTGACTGAAAACACCTGTGGCGACTGAGGCAGCAGCGGGAGAAACTCCCATAATCACAGGAGAGTTCACTGGAGAGAGCCACAGGGTCCTAGAATGTACACAAGCCCATCCACCTGGGAATTGTCACCAGAAGGTCCCAATTTGCTTGTGGGTAGCAGGGAAGGTGACTGAAAACTGGCAGAGAGCAGAGCAAGTGGCACTGTTGCCTCTTGGACCCCTCCCCTCCACACAGTATCACAACACAGGAACTTGGGTTGCCCCGCCCTGGTGAACACCTAAGGCTCTGCCCCTCACTACATAACAGGCATGCTGAGACACACACACACACACAGGCCCAAAAGAAACAACAGATCAAAGCTCCAGAAAAAATACAACTAAGCAACAAAGAGATAGCCAACCTATCAGATGCACAGTTCAAAACACAGGTAATCAGGATGCTCACAGAATTGGTTGAATATGGTCCCAAATTAGAGGGAAAAAAATGAAGGCTATACAAAGTGAAATACAGGAAAATGTACAGGGAACCAACAGTGACAGGAAGGAAACCAGGACTCAAATCAATGTTTTGGACCAAAAGGAAGAAATAAACATTCAACTAGAACAGAATGAAGAAACAAGAATTCAAAAAATGAGGAGAGGCTTAGGAACCTCCAGAATATCTTGAAATATTCCAACACCTGAATCCTAGGGGTGCCAGAAGGAGAAAAGGAAGAGCAAAAAATTGAAAACTTATTTCAAAACATAATGAAGGAGAACTTCCCTAATCTGGGAAAGGAAATAGACTTCCAAGAAGTCCAGGAAGCTCAGAGAGTCCCAAACAATTTGGACCCAAAGAGAAACACACCAAGGCACATCATAATTATACCACCCAAGATTAAAGATAAGGAGAGAATCTTAAAAGCAGCAAGACGAAAGGAGACAGTTACCTACAAAGGAGTACCCATAAGACTAGCAGCTGATTACTCAAAAGAAACCTTGCAGGCAAGAAGGGGGTGGAAAGAACTATTCAAAGTCATGAAAGGCAAGGACCTACATCCAAGATGACTCTATCCAGCAAAGCTATCATTTAGAATGGAAGGGCATATAAAGTGCTTCCCATATAAAGTCAAGTTAAAGGAGTTCATCATCACCAAGCCCTTATTATATGAAATATTAAAGGGACTTATCTAAGAAAAAGAAAATAAAAAATATGAACAGTAAAATGACAACAAACTCACAACTATCAACAACTGAGCCTAAAACAAAAATAAAAACAAACTAAGCAAACAACTAGAACAGGAACAGAACCACAGAAATGGAGATCACATGGAGGGTTATTAGCAGGGGAGGGGGAGGGAGGGAGAAAGGGTACAGAGAATAAGTAGCATAGATGGTAGGTATAAAATAGACAGGGGGGAGGTTAAGAATACTATAGGAAATGTAGAAACTAAAGAACTTATATGTGTGATGCATGGACATGAACTAAGGTTGGGGGGAATGCGGGTGGGAGTGGGTGCGCAGGGTGGAGGGGAATAAGGGGTGGAAAATGGGACAACTGTAATAGCATAATCAATATATTTATAATAAATATATTTTTTAAAAGAATGGAAAGGGAGATAAAGTACTTCCCAAACAAGGTAAAAGAAAAATGAAAAATAAATAAATCAACAAACAAGTGCTGGTGAGGATGTGGACAAAGGGGAACCCTTTTGCACTGTGGGTGGGAATGCGGACTGTGCAGCTACTGTGGAAAGCAGTGTGGAATTTCCTCAAAAAATTAAAAGTGGATCTGACTTTAGACCCAGCAATCCCACTTCTGGGAATATATCCAAAGGAACCCAAAACACTAATTCAAAAGAACATAAGCAGCCCTGTGTTCATTGCAGCATTATTTACAGTCACTGAGATACAGTGGCAGACCAAGTGTCCCTCAGTAGATAAGTGGATAAAACAACTATAGGACATTTACACAATGGAATACTACTCAGCCACAAAAAAGAAGGAAATTTTACCCTCTATAACAGTATGGATGGATCTAGAGAGCATTATGCTAAGTGAAATAAAATGCCTTCATTATTACAACCTCCCATAACCAGAGCACTTGGAAGGATGGATTTCCCGAGCTTTCAGGGTTTCTCCAGAGGACTGATGGCATTTGGGAGGGACAATTTCGTGCTGAACACCATCGTCTCTGGGCATGGCAGACATTCAGCATCCCTGCCTTAGACAGTAAAATCCTCTGCCCACAGCCATGGGGAGAGGAAGTTGGGCCAACCACTGCTGAACACCTGTAGCCTAGATTTTAATCTAGCCCAGATTTAGTACAAAAAAACTAAAAAAGGCTCTTAACCACCTCAGAGCTTCTCAAACAGATTTCAAAATCTATTGTCATTTTATTCTAACCCCAAGAGGGAAAGCTTCCTTTGGAAGCAGCTTCTGAACAGAATTAACTCAAACTTGGAATTTATGTCTAAGCACACAGGCCAGACTCCAGCAGCCCTGCCACTTTCTGGCTGCGACCTTGTGAGCGGGTACTTCCAGGACTCAGTGCTGCACTCTGGGAAAGGGCTGTTCAGTTGGCCTCTCCGAGAGAGTCCCGAGGCTAGATGGGATCAGTGGAACGAACGCCTACAAGGGTTGGGAGGGCAGTGGTCTTCAGTACCATTTCTCCTACCCCGGTCCCCCTCTCTGGGGAGTTCTCTGGAGCCACACCCCACCCGCTCTGAGTACCAAGTTGAAGAGTCAGGCCACCTTTTGAAGTTGGCTCCTTGAGGGGCGTCAAACGCAGTTTTCCTTGGGAGAACCGAGAAACAGCCTGAGGTCGTGTGCCACTGGGATGAACTGACGAGCTTGGCAGAGGCTCACGCCGCCAGGGGCGGAGAAGCTGGGAAAAGAAGGCCTTTTTTGTTCTACAGACACTACTCTAAGTGTGCAGTCTCGCAAACATGGGGGGAAGAGAAATGGCCAGCAGGTGAGTCAGAACACAATGCAGGGAAGAGCGTGCTCACACGGAAACGTGTGCTAAGGCAGCCAGACAAATGGGAAATGCACGTAGAGGTGCCGACCAGCGTCCGTCTGAGAGTGAGACGCTGGGAGCCCAAATGCCAGACGCTGAGGGATTATGAACCAAATGTGATGCACAAACTGCTCCAAGCCAGAGGGTTGGGGTCAGCGATAACCTAGCCATGTACAGCTTTAAGATTCTACCGTCCTCTTTACTCACTCACAGATATGGGACAAGAGCCGGGGCACCCAGAACAGCATGGGCCACTCGGATAGAATGGCAACACAGAGCGTAAAGAAATAAGCAGCTGATGAAAAAACACATCCACTGCATCCCCGCAGTTCCACTCCCAGATATATACTCCACAGAAACAGGGACACAGGCACAAAAAGTGACACGAACAAAAACATTCACAGCAGCACTGCTGGAGACAGCGCGGACTGGAAGCAGCTCCTGTGTCTGACTGCAACGGGGCAAAGAGACAGAGGATGCTGGCTCTGGCAGCAAGGGAGGTCTGCGTGCGGGAGCGGCAGCCGCCCGTGCAATGACACCACAGGTGTCTGGTCAGAGGCAGCCCACCATGTGTGCTCCACAGCAAAACTTGCACGGACGTTGGGAAAACCCACAAATAACCCAAGAATCCATAAATCTGCAATGGCTCAAGGTGCTGCTCCTCATGATCAGGTTTCTCAACTTCTCCAGGTGAGGCCAGGCCAGCCTGCAGTCGAGGCCGGCCAGCCCGTGAACCCAGAGACAAGAGGAGGCTCTCCTTGCTCTATGCACCTCACTCCACACACCAGGCCTTCTTTTCCAAATCCCCGCTTTTGTTTTCACTTTAAAATTGGCAGTAGTCAGCAGCTGACAACTTCTCTCACTCTCTCTCATACACAATTAAACTTCTGTGCAGGAAACTGTATGTCTCTGAGGGTTGGTTTTTTTTTTAAACAATGGAATAAAATGAAAGTAGCATTGCTATACACAACATATACGAATCTCATAAATATAATGTGGAGCAAAAGAAGCCAAATTAAAAAGAATGCATACTATGTGACTCCACATATACAAAGTTCCAAAACAGTTGTTAGAAGTGAGACTAAGATTTCCCTCTGGAAAGGAGGGAAATGGTAATGATTTTGAGAGACATAAGGGGGTAAGGAGGAGCTGGAACTTTCTATTCCTCAATCTGGGTGATAGTTACATGGGTATGCTTGTTTCATGGTAATTAATCAGATACACACTTGTGTTTAGTACAACTGTGTGTATATATAATAGTTTGATTAAATTTTTTTATTTAAAAAACTAAATCAGGTACTAATAGGAAACATGGAAACTAAAAGTAATTATGACGTGTTGCCATTTTCTGACTGACAGATAAAGACAGACAGACATATCATACCATTCCTACTGAGGGACTTTGTTTCTGTGGCTGTGCCTTGCTCTCCTGCACTATCATCCTGTTCCTTCTCTAGTCTGGTTCATCTGAGTGTTAAAATGATCTATTATTTCCTATTTGGCAGAAACACACGAACTGCCGTAAGGCCACATTCCTGAGCCACCGCGCCTGCAATCAGTCCTTGGCGAGTGTGTGCCCACGGTCACTCCTTCAGCCCAGTGTCTTCTCCACCTATTACAGCCGCTCTCCAACCCTGACAGACGTGCCTGGCAAGTCCCTGGTGACCTTCCAGCCCAATGATCACTTACCCACCCTCAATGTAGCCTCTCAACAGTACATGACACAGCGGGCCACTTCCTCCTTGAAAGATTTTTTTGTCTTTTCTGCATCTGTGACTTATATTCACCCAGGTTTCTTTCTATCGCACTGGCTGCAGTTTCTACTTCTGGGCTGACCTCTCTGCCACTGCCCGGCCCTTAGGTGGCAGAGAGTTCCAGGGTCTGTGGAAGGCCTTTACTCTTTTCTACCTTAACCGTGTCCCTAGGGGTGCTCAGCCAGCCCCATGGCTTGAAGTTCCTTCCACGTGCTGATGACACAGATGTTCATCTCCAATCCTTAGTAATCATCCGCATGAGAATGTCTTCCAGGAGTCTCAAAATTATGAGGCCACGATTTTTTAAAATTTTTGTGTTCATGGTTAGAGGTTATTTTTTTAAATACTCACCTAAGGACATGCTTTTTTAAAAACTGATTTTAGAGAGAGAGAAATGGAGAAAGAGAGAGACAGAGAGAGGAAAACATCAATGTGAGAGGAACACTGATTGGCCGCCTCCCACACGTGCCTTGATGGGGATCCGACCTGCGTCCTAGGCGTGTTGGACGATGCTCTAACCAACTGAGCTACCCAGCGAGGACACAAATTTCTTGATTTCTCTCCAAAACTGACCATTTCCTACCCAGCACTTTCCCACCTCATAAACTGCACTGCTAACCTAACCACCTAGTCATTTAGATGCCAACTGAGCAGAGTCCTCCTTGATAACTCACTTCCTCTCTCATCAGCAAATCCCTTAGCTCCATCTTCAAGCGTATCCAGAATCTCTCTCTTACCCAACAGCCTCATCCACGCCACTACTGTCTCTCACCTGGACAATCACAGGCCTCCCAGCGGGCCTCCTGTCTTCCACTCCTGCGCCTCTGTGAGGCATTCTCCACGCGGCAGGCAGAATAGACTTTTTTAAAATATGTATCAACCCTAACGAGTGTGGCTCCATGGGTTGAATGTCATCCCACAAAACGAAAGATCCTGGTTCAATTCCCGGTCAGGGCACATGCCTGAGTTGCTGGTCTGGTCCCTAGTTGGGGGCGTGTGAGAGGCAGCCGTTTGATGTGTCTCTCACACATCCATCTTTCTCTCCTTCTCTTTCTCCCTCCCTTAATCTCTCTAAAAATAAATAAAATCTTTGAAAAATACATATATAAGTTAGATCGATTACTTCCTCGCTCAAACTTTCCCCCAAACCTATTCACTGTACTTGGGATAAAATACAAACTTAGTTCATGGGCCAGAAGTACACCATGGCCCGGCCCCTGGTTACCTGGGTCACCCTCGTCACTCACTCTGCCCCAGCCACAGCTCCGGTGTCTTCCACCCCTTGCACACACCCCACGCTCACTCCCAGACTTCTCCATGACTCACTTACTCACTGTGCCCCAAAGTTACCACCTGCCTGGAAGGGACGTCCCCACACACCCTCTGTGTCCTTTCTCCCTCACCCCAGGCCTCAGTGTTTTCTTCTGTGACAATTTACCGCTTCATCCTTGTCCCTGCTTCACGCTGTGTCATTGCATCTGTTCACTAGTTTCTGTGTTGTCTTCCCCGCTAGCCAGTCAGCTCCAGGGAGCAGGTGTGCGCCTGTCGCTGGAGTGGGCAGGGGAGGTAGGCATGGGCTGGGGTGTGGAAGACCCCATTTGAGAGATGAATAAACCTCTCGTAATGATGGACACTGAATATTCAAGGCCATGAAATGCCAACACTTTCATCAAGATGAGGAGCAAAGGTCATTAAGGAAAATGAAAATAAAATCAGCAAATTTAACCAACATGATAAAACATACCCTTTCTCTGACTGGAGGGGCTGTCTGTGACAATGGGGGGGTGGGGCACCTGGGCCTGGGAGGGGCCGGGGGCAGAGTTCCAGGACAGTGGGCTGCCCCTCAGGCTGCTGTTGCAGCTCCCAAGCCTCACGAGCCAGTGATCGGACAAGGAGGAGCTGGTGGAACCTGCAGAGGAAGCAGAGAGAGCAACAGCTGGACCCACTCCATCCTCCCAGGCTCCCCGAGGGGCTTCTCGCCGCCAGATTCCCACCCCGAGTCCTGGCACTACAGACCCGCACACACAGAAGGTGAGGGCCAGAGGAGAAACCCGCCACAGACGACCTGCGTGACCATGCCGCAAATGCGGGCACAGGCATTCAGGCACAGAAGGGAATGCTGATGAGCACGGACATGCTTCCCATGAAGGTAGCTGTCACCACCTCAATTTCTAGATATGGTATGTTTTTCATTCTCTCTACATCTATATCCTATAAAAGGGAGGCAGACTTTGCGTTAAGGTTGATTCCCAGATCTTTTAGGGTGTATCTTTATTTGTCCATTTTCCACCAATTAGTGCAGAGAAAATCTGAGTAATTAAAAAAATTCCCTTTCATCCCAAAGATAAGGATGGCTAGTTTACAAAATGAAATAAGTCACATAAAAAGGTCAACTTTGATCCTTTATTTCCTCCAGGGTTCCAAGCAATTTTGAGGTTAGTGTTAGCTAATAAACGTACTGTACTGTTGGGCGATAAATGCAGTTCAGCAGCCCCGTTTCCTATGAAGACCCTGCAGCCTTCATAACTGCCCCTCCCTTTCTAACAGGACTCACGCAGGTTGATGTTGCACAAGCTTAATTAAAGTCTGGCTTAAGCCCTGGCTGGTGTGGCTCAGTGGTTGAGCATTGACTGGCCTGCAAACCAAAAAGTAACTGGTTTGATTCCAAGTTAGGGTACATGCCTGGTGCAGGCCAGGTCCCCAGTGGACCTGTGAGAGGCAACCTATCAATATATCTCTCACACATTGATGTTTCTCTCCCTCTCTTTCTCCCTCCCTTCTCCTCTCCAAAAATAAGTAAATAAAAAGTAAAATAAAATAAAATCTGGCCTGACACGAATGAGACTGGGAATATGAAATCCCACACCACCAACAGTCACCTGCCATGTGCCCCAAACGTTACTCCTTTCCCCTTCCGTAGATTTCAGTGTGACTCTTCCACAGCCTTACAGAAGGATTCTAGCCTGTATGTTCACATCTCTGCAGCAGCGGCCGTAGCTTCCTCTTGCAGGTCTTTGCCGACCTCTTCTGGTGCTCACTGCTCAACTAATCATCCTCCCAGTTCTTACAGTGACCTCCCAGTGCTCCCTTGCACTGCCATGAGTGGCGGCCCTACCTCTCACAGAGCTGCTGGCTGACCAGGAAGGGATGCTGTTCCGTTTCTGATAAAACAGGATGTAAGCCCCGCGGGTAATGACTTCGTCTTCTAGGAGTGACTCCACCGTGCTGTCGTCGTAACTGTACCACTGGCCATCCAGAGAATTCCGGCAATAGGCTGCAGGTGCAAACCCCAAGTCCCATTATTGCAACCCCCAAAAGCAGAAAGACATACCCACTGTCATAGCTCAGAACCGGACCTGTTTGTAATGGAATGAGAAATATGGGTCCATTTTTGGCCCAAAATGAATTTTGTGGACTCAAAATCAATCCAGTACACTCCCAGATTGCAGATGCTTTCTGAAGTGTGTTGCTACTTTAAACTGAACCCTTATGTTGTAGCCCTTGCGTAAGCAAACTCTCCAGTACAAGAGAGCCCCAAATTATTTAGCCAGGCAGTGATGTCCACATTTACCCCATTTCTTCTGAAAAGCTTCACAATGCACATCTAATTCAGTATGCAGTGAAAATATGCAGTGGAATTATGGTATACTTCTTTCCCACCTAAGAATAGAAGTCACACATTTTAAAAATGCTCGTAAATATGATTCTCAATACCTTCCAAACAATTAAAACAAAATATTGTTCTCCTTCCCCCCACATCTTAGTGAGTGGCACCAAGACCCACTAATCTGGAGTCAGTGAAATTTTTCTGTAACAGGCCAGAGAGAAACTACTTCAGGCTTTGCAGCTCACATAGGGCACATGTGGCCTCTGCTATATATTCTTGTTCTTCTTTTCACCACTTTAAAAATGCAAAAACTACTTTTACCTCACGAGCCACACAAACACGGGTGCCGGGCTGCACGTGGCCCACAGGCTGTGGCTCGCTGTCCCTGCGCTCACACAGACAGGCACCCAGGAGTTCCCCTTTGCTCTCCCTTTCCCTTCCACCCCAGGCCCAGCCCCAAAGCCAGTTTTACTGATTCCACTTCCAAAATGTGTCTTGAATACCCTGACTGTCGTCGTCCAAGCCCCACTTGAGCCCCAGAAGCATCCTCCTAACTGGAATGACAACTTCCACTCTTGCTCTCTCCTATCCATTCTTCACAGAGCAGAGCTACTACCTCAGTTTGTAATCAGAATTACACCTTCACCTCTCTGCCTGAAACCTTTTAATGGCTTCCCACCACTTTTTAGGAAAAACGCAAACTCTTGTCCATGGCTTACAGCCCCTTCTGACCTAGCCCCGTCCAGCCCACGGCTGAATCGCTGCACTTCAGTCACAACAGGCTACCGTCAGTTTCAAACAGAGCAAACCTCTACCCCAGGGCCTTCGCACGTGCTGGTAGCTCTGCCCATAATGGTCTTCCTCCCATTGCTCACATAGCTAGTTCCACCTCATCCTTTAGCTCTTGACCTAAAGGTGACATCCTCAGAGAGGATGTTGTATCACAGGCATAATTAATCAGTCCATCAATTTTTCATAATGCCAAATGCTGGCGGTGCTGGAGCGGCAAGTCCCTTTCCCTGTCTGTGCCTGAAACCAGGCTGCAGGCCCGGGAAGTCAGGGCTCACACCCGTCCCGTTCAGCTCGGAAGCCCCACACAGGGTCCGGCACAGAACGAGCACTCAACAAATGTGTGTCACAGAACAAATGAGTGATGACCGTGGATTTCTCTGCAGCCCAGTGTCTTCCATTAGTACACTACAACTGCGCACTTTCTGGAAAACTAGTATTCTAAAGCATTTTTAAACTTCGGTGCGTGATGGACGACTGAACGAGTCACCCAGCTCTTCGTTTCTGTCCTTCACTCACCTCCTTCTCCCACGTTCCTCCGAAGGGTAACAACTAACCACACGCACGGAAATAAAAAATCTACAGGTAAGACAGAGTCCTTGCATTGGCTCACAGGTGAGGACAAACGTCACTCTTGGTTCTAACAACTATCCTCCTGTACTTGATATGGTCAGACTTCAGGCCATCACTAACTTTATATCCCAACCACCAACCTAACTTGACTCTGTGGTTCGGCCCAGGCCCCACGCTCTGTGGCAGGCGCCTGGTGTGCAGCGAGCAAGGGCTCAGCTCACGTCGGTGCCCGAGTGGGCCAGGCATTCCAGGAGTGCCTCTTCTCAGGGCATCCTGAGACCTAGGCCACATCCACGACACGTGGCCATGGCAGCCAGCAGCCAAGAGGTAAAGCTCACCTGTGTAATGCCCACCTTGCAGACTGCCGTGGTGGTTGCAGACAGCATACAGGTCGTACAGGAAGTCCGGCGGGTAGCTGGTGGGCAGGCAGGCTGGCTGCCTCCAGGAAGGCCAGGGGCCAGGCATGGGCTTGGCACCAGCACTCCTCTGGGCTACGTGCGGAGCCATGTTGAGATCACAGAGGGGGAACTTCACCAACGTGGAGAGCTTGTTTCTTCTCTCACCCACTTGACAGAACCTTTTAAGGTGGATGATGAGGATGTCGGGCAGGGTCCACAGACTCAGCTTCACCATGCCCTGCTGGAGGGCTTTGCAGTGGGGGCACTTCCACGCATCGTCCTGGGCAAGCTGCAAAGAAAGCCACCAGGACTGTGAGGCTCCCACGGCACTGGGCCAACCTACTGCAAGACACCAGCCTCCCTCCTGGTTGGGGAGCAGACCCCCAGGGCAGGACCTGCTCCTCCTTGGTGTAGAACTGAAAACACTCATCCAAGGTACAGCTGTGCTGCTGGTGTGCCTGCTGCTGCCGCCACACACTGTCGGCTTCCTGGACCCGTTCCTCCTGCAGGCTCCCGAACAGGCTGTGGAGGGAGAACGGACGGCCTTCAGGCTTCCCACCTCCTACCTCCGGGGGTGCCTCTCCTAAGTCTCTACCCATGCTGACAGGGTGGAAGGCACCCACCAGGCCAGGCGAAGGTGTCCCACGGGGACCTCATGCCTACAAACTCTGACTCAGCACTCACCCTCCTGTACCAGAACTCTCTGTCCCAGCAGCTCCACAAGTGCCCACGTCCTTGGCTTACTTGTCTATTTCCCCATCCCAGCACAGAGCCTACCACCTAGTAGGAGGTTAATTAATACTTGCTGGGCCCTGGCCGGGTGGCTCACTTGGTTGGAGCATTGTCCCGTATAACCAAAGGCTGCGAGTCCGATTCCCAGTCTGGGTGTGTATGGAAGGCAACCAATCAGTGTTTCTCTCTCACATTGAGATCTCTCTCTCTCTCAAATAATAAAAACATATCCTCAGGTGAGGATAAAGAAAACATACAACATACTTGCCAAACTGAACAGTGTCCTTTTTCAAAGTAGGACCGATGTACTTCGTGTTACAGAAGCAGCCAAGTTTCGTGATTAAGAGTGTGGTCTAGAGCAGAACGATATGGGTTCAAATCCCAGCTGCATCATGCAGGAACTGTGTGACACTGGGCACCTGTTTAACCTCTCTGTGCCTCAGTTTCCACACTTGAAAAGGTAGATTATAGTAGCACCCACCTCACAGAATGTTATAATGATAAAGCAAATTGCAAACACATGAAGTGCTCTGGGCAACAGCTAACACAGGCAGATGAGTGAGCATCACGTGCCAATTCACTCCAACTACGGTCGCCACCACCAATACCGCCTGCCACTATAGCTACAGTCTGGTTTGTCTGCACTTCACAGATTCACAGATGTGTTTTTTACAAATCAAAGGCAAGACCCTCCACCAGCACAAAGATTACAAATCACTTTATTGCGATATTTGTTTTATTGTGGTTGTCTGGAACCAAACCCCCAATATCTTTGGGGTCTGCCTATACTATCACTGTTGTTTACCTACAACAATCATTTGGGTTTCTCAGAGGCATGAATTGCATGGCCTCAAGGAGACAGGCATGCTGCCTGACAGTCACTGGGGGAAACTGGGCACAGGAAGGCTTCTTTGCACTGCCAGACACCATCGCTCTCTGCTGGAGCCAAATCCCATTGAACTCACCGCTCCTTGACACAGCTGTCCCACTCGACGGCCAGTTTGACGTGTGGGGGGCCTCCTGGCTTCCTGAGGTGCAAAGCCCTGAGGAGAGAACAAGGAGCCCATCAGAAAGCGTGAGGCACAGCATCCATTTATGATAAAAACACTCAGCAAAGTGGGAATAGAGGGAACATTTCTCAACATAATAAAGGCCATATATGAGAGACCTACAGCGAGCATCATACTCAATGGACAAAAACTAAAATCTTTTCCACTAAGAACAGGAACAAGACAAGGCTGTCCACTTTCACCACTTTTATTCAATATAGTATTGGA
>PVIA01006448.1:0-97399 GCA_004024845.1 Tonatia bakeri
TCAGTTAGGTGCGTGATCAGTACCTTGATTGGTCAGTTAGGTGCGTGATCAGTACTTGATTGGTCAGTTAGGTGCGTGATCAGTACCTTGATTGGTAGCTGGTTCGCATGCTCTGCGGATGCCCCCAGGGGGCAATGCTGGCAGCTCAGACCGCAATATGCTGTCTTGCTGACGGCATCAGCAAGCTAAGGCCCCAACAAGAGCTGACCTCATAGTAGTGAGGAACAGGATGTGAGTATAGCTGGATATTCCTGTCCTCCCTTTGTCCAAGGTCTCACTTCCCTACAATACAGCATGACCAGCTTGTGGCCTTCGTGATACATTTCTGGCCTTGTCTGTAGATGCTGAACAGAACTGGTCACCCTTAGAAGTAAAACAATAAAAGAAGTTCAAGCACACTTTCTGTCTCAGGATAGGGGTAGGACTGAGTATCTGAGACAGGCAGATTAGGAGTTCGGGACCTTGGTGTAGCTACCCTCAGCCCACTTCCCTGTAGTGAGGGACAGTAAAGGCCCTATGCTCATCTTCAGAGTCTAGATAGCAGAGTCTGTGTCTGTTCTCTGGCTGGGATGGGGTCTGCCAGAGGAGCCCCCAACAGTGGAGCCTGGGATGGCTCTATGAGAGGAAGGTGCAGGAGAAAACATAGGAGGGTGGCTTCTGCAGTGGGGGTATAACACCATAATGTCTAATAGGTCCTGAAATCCCTGCAGCCTCTATTTGGTTTAGGAAGAGCTCTGACAAGGTTGTGACAGATTGTTTGGGGGTGTCATTTTCATGTCTCCAAATAAATTAAACATTAGAATCTTAGGAACTTTGCAAAGCAAATATACCCAATGTTCATATATATACATTGTTAAAAAGTAAGGATAGATTCTTTGGTGACTCAGAAGATGTGCAAATTGAGGAATGCTACATGATTTTAGCATACACATGCAGCATGATAACATGTAACTTCTGGGACGAGTTTCTTTACTTTGAGTTGCATTTAAAATGATGTTTACTCTCCATGCTGAACAGTGGTTCATTGAACACCTCAGGTTCCAGCCCTGGTTCTCTCCAAGCTGATGCATTTTCAGGAGAGGGAAGGAGGGGAGAGCTTCTGGACAATGGTGCTGCCTATCTTGGTGGCTCACTCTCATCAGGGATCCTGTAGCTGGAGTGCTTGGGTGGAAGTATACCCCTGGAGGTAGTGCTTAGCAAAAGGGTGGGGGCAGGCCCCAGCTGGGGAATTGTGGACCAGGGAGCAGGGCTGAGGGCCACCTGAGTTATCCTTGGGAAGGTGGAGAAATGATGTGGCTTACTCTTCATAATAGACTCATAGTACAGTTGGCCCTCCATATTAATGGGTTTTGCATCTGTGGCTTTCACACCTGTGGGTTAAATCAACTGTGGGTTGAAAATATTCAGGGGGAGAAAAATTCCAGAAAGTTCCAAAAAGCAAAATTTGAATTTGCCACATGTGAGCACTGCCTGATTCCTTGCAAATGAAGTGATGTGTGGGTACACCCTGCTGTAGCCTATATGTAAATATAGGTTATATGCAAATACTATACCATGTTATTAAAATAAGGGACTTGAGCATCTGTGGATTTTGGTATCCACGAGGAGTCCTAGAATTAATCTCCCCAGATACAAGGGTTAAGTATACTATATTCGTGTGGCTATTTAGATTGTGTGGAACATATGCTCATTGAGGCTAGCTGTCCTAGGAGAGAATGCACTTACATGAAGATATATGGTACTGGTAGGGTCTTGGAAGCTTAGGAATCTGCATCTTGATAAGGCATAACAAGGGTCTCATAAAGTCTGGAGTGGGAGGCTGCAGGACCCTCTAGTGGTGGTTTTGTATCCTCAGCTCAGCAATACTCCCTGTTGCTATTTCTCTCCTGCTACTTCTCTTAGCTTAGCTGTGGTATTTCCTCACCCTCCTAGATCTTTTCTCTAATTTGGGCTTATTCATGGCTTTTCAGAGCCCCTGCTCTATCTCATGACTTCTTGCTACATGTTCTTTCAAATTTAAATTTTCATTAGAACTCTTGGGAGCATTCTATGCTCACCCTACTCTTGGGCCACAGGTTGAGCTATGGATTGGTGGCCCTGTAGTCTCTCTCCCTTTTGTGTAAAGAGCTCTGGCAGAGTAGCAGGTTTTGTAGCCCAACCATGAGGTTATAAGTAGGAGAAAGTGCTCACCTACTGCCACCTTTTATTAGGATTATCCAGAAACTTGCTAGCAGGGAAGCAAGTGCCAGCAGTGATGTACCATGCAGTCTTTTGCTTTTTCCATAAACCTTGTAATACTTGGTTTTATGACCTATGTACAAACTAATTAAATTTGATGGCTAGGAAATAAATGACCACTGAATCTGCAAATGAATGGTGCTGTTCCAGAGTCTCAAATATTTCTTTGCTTCACTTTCACCCACATATAAGAAAAGAAGGGTACCATTTGATTTGTTTTGTCTCAGCTTGTAGGGACCTAGTACACGTTTCACATTGAGCAGTGGAAATAGCACACATCCTTAGATTCTCTCTTGGTTCCCCTTCAGAAGGAGATGGTATTCACAGTACACTTGATTCTTTTCTGAAAACTGACAGGTGGTGTGTTGTTACAGGCTGGGAGTCCTCCGTTGGTGTCGGCTCCAGTGTCTGCCTTCTCTCGCACCTCTGTCACACCTTCCAATCAGGATATCTGCAGGTAACACTCGCTTCAGATGCTACACTGGTTCATTTCATCCCAGAAGTAAGCATTAGTGTCTTAGGTTCCTGATTTTTCATTTGCTTGGTCAATATGTCTTTGCTCTGAACAGTAGACCCAGATTTATGTGCTGTTTGCTCACCAAGTTACCAGATGACTCGCATTTCTTCACTTTTATGTCTGTTCTCTTTAAAAATTGTTTTTACTTTCTGTGTTTTTATTCCGCTGTTCTCTGCCTGCAGTTCCAGTGCAGTGGTTTTTGAGTGTTGTCACCACTGTCCCATGCAGTCTGCTGTTGTCTTGAAAGCTCCTCAGTGCCAGAGTTCTCTGACACAAGGGCTCACTGTGACAGTTATCTATAAAGACACATTACAGGCATCAAAGAGAAATTCCGGTGGTTCAGAATGGGTCCTGATCAGAATACCGAAGCCAGAAGAACACTAAAGTTCTCAAAATCCTTAAGTGATGTGGGGGAGAAGGCCCAGGACCCTCTGGAAAATTTTGACTATATGGAAAGAACTTGCTCTGAAGGGAAACTGATACTCTCTCAAGATCCATGTCTCAGAATTGACAGGTTCCATCATAAAGAAAAAAGAACTCTGAATTGCAAACCTCTTGGCCATTCCAAACAATTTTGTGTTTCATCCCTATTTGCCAGTAATTCAACTGCCTCAGAGGTGGGAGGTTGGCAAGGAGGGCATGGCAGGTCCCTCTTTTGAAAGAGAAAGCGGATGGTGAGGCTGTTTCCAGAAGCCAGAGATTGTTCAGGTACCTGTTCTCCCTCTTGCATGGCTTGAGTGCCAACAGCCTGCACACGTTCCATGAGCTGGAGAGCCATGCGGCTCACCTGCACTCTGCCAAGTCCTCCAGCAGGCTGGCAGGGAGCACAGGCTTCTGCTCCAGTGAAATGGGAGATGATGACGTCTTTGAGGACAACACATCCACAAAATTGAAGCATAAGGTCCTGTGGGCACCCCTCTGCTCATTGGAGAAAGTGACCTGGATTGTTCTTCTGCCCTCTCTGAACGATGTCCCCCCATCTCTCCTGTGTCCACGTCAGGGGATGCCTGCAGGTTGATTTGCCAATAACCACCATTCTGTCCATCTCAGCTCCCCACACCTGTGTAACCTCATCTTGCTTCAATATGTGAAGTTTCAGGAAAATGAATTAGTAAGCAGTTTAGACAATTGGGGGTTAATAGTTTTCTCTAGAAGAATAGAGTATTGATAATCATTTGAAAAATCAATTTCTATGACATGGGTCTCAAGGCAGTTTCACAGATGATAAAAGAGGAAGAAGCTATACATATTAAAGGTCAAGCTGATTCTTCTCAACTAAAAATAAGTACACTTTGCATAAAGAAATTGGAAGAAAGATTTTCGGTTTGATGGTCTAGATCTTAAGGATTGCCTGCCCCTCGCATCCTCAGTCTTACCCCTTGCTACCCCTACAACATGATGTGTGTGGGGAGAGGCTGTCCTTCCTCCTCTCTTTTTAACTTGGATGTAGCCATCTCCATCCAGATCCTAATTCCACTTTCTACCCTTATCTCCTCTCCTGTGCAGCATCCTCGTCTGGCCCCAAAATCTTTCATAATTCACTTTTTGTCACCACTCTTACACCTCCCCCATTCCAGCCTTTCCCCAGTCACCCCTCCTTAGGGCCAGCTATTATTATGTCTAACCATTGGATTAGAAACACACAGTGGAGAGCCTGCCCAGGGCCAGAGCCCAGCTCTTTCAGGCCAGATATCTGTACTGCCCTGTAGCTGCTGGGAAAGATTGTTCTGTTTTCAAAAGTCTGTTTAGTTTCTTGAAATTAGGTATCTATATCTTGATGCATGTACCCTGAATCTTTTGATATAGTGAATGATTTAAAATTCTCCCTTATTCCTGTGAGTAGTCCTGCAATGAAATTGCAGTACCTTATAATGTTTTTTAGATCCAGAAGAGGTACTGTGATTTCTCTGTTTTCTCTCTGACAGGAATGTGTAGTTGTGGTCTGTGGAGCTGAGGTCAGTGATTATGCTAAAAACAAAATTCCACCATCTTTTAAAATCACTGGTATATTTGGAAGGTATAGTTCTCATTCTGTTTTACACAAAACTTTTTTTTTTTTTCCAAATTATTTTAGCATCTTAAGTTCTGGAAGACACTTCCATGTTGCCTTAAATTTGTCTTTCAGTGAAATTCTTATGTCTTACCAAAAGTGACTGTTTTGTCATTAGTTACATTATTTTTTCCTCCCTGACACCAAATGCCATCCAGACTTTACATGTTGATGTGGTAAGCTAGAAATTTTTAGTTTGTAGTAATTGTCCTCATTTATGTTTGTATGTTTTTGTGCTTGCAGTCAATTTTGTGATATTTGTTTCTGAATGTTTTTTGGGGGGTATTGACCTTCCATTGAAGTGTTACTTCCTGTTGTGTAGCCCTCCTTGTAATAACTGGCTTTTCTGCTGCCCTAGGATCTGTCACTGTGAAGGGGATGATGCGAGCCCTCTGATCACCCCCTGCCACTGCACAGGGAGCCTGCATTTTGTACACCAGACCTGCCTGCAGCGGTGGATCAAGAGCTCTGACACACGCTGCTGTGAGCTCTGCAAGTACGAGTTCATCATGGAGACCAAGCTGAAGCCTTTGAGGAAAGTATGTGTGAGGGTACTTACCCTGGGCAGTGCTTAAACCTCACTGAAATGCGTATCCCTAAAGAGTGAGCACCTGGGTCTGGATGAAGCCTTAGCTTGCTTGTGTTTGCCTCTTTGAAGAGTGGGGAATGGTGCGTGCATCATGTGGTAGAGATCATTGTTTCTGGTACTGATTTACAAGTCCCTCCTCTGAGGAAGAAGCTCTTTGTTACCATTTAGCCATAATGTTTTCTTTTTTCCTTCAAAGTAAAAGTACTTGCTTGTCTGCATCAGTCATTTGGTCCTTAACCTGTTTTGTGACATTTTAGTCAGCATTTAACTTTATATGTACTAACTTTTCATGCCTTGTCTCCAATTAGAACTGTATGTTAGAGATTAGAATCTCGCCCCAGCACAAAGCAAAGCATAACATAGTACATTTACTGTCTATTCCCTGACAAATATTTAGATGGGAGGGTGGCAAGGGTGGGAAAAGAAAGGAAGCAAAGGCATTATAGGCAGTGCAGCTTTCATCAGGCCCTTGTCTCTGTTCCTCTGAGAGGAGCCTTGTCCCTTCACTCACATCCTTGCAAACATTGTTTGTTCAATGTGTCTGTCTATATCCAGAACATAAGGTTTTGTCTGGAACAATATAAGGCTTGTTCTTACAAAATTTTAATATGTAGATTGAAAAGGGAATCAGTCACATCATCAGATAACAGCACAGGACAGTGCCAATTAAATGCTAACTTACATGGCAATAGAACATACCAGACATTAGAAAAGGAAGGACTCATTGTGAGCTAGAGCTCTGGAAAGTAGAGTGTTGGGAGCATCATAGAGTGTCTGGGCGTTGAAGCAGTTCTTGAAGGATCAGTAAGATTTGGAGGTGAAGTAAAAGGAGATTACAGAGGTCAGTTTGTCTTTGGAGAAAAGCATACAACAAAGAGGTGAAGGTGAGCGTTTCAGGGGAGTATGAGAGATTTGAACTGAGTGTGTCTTAGGAAATAATAGGAAATCAGGGATCAAGAGAGTATTTTAGGAAAGAAGCGAAATGAGTATGTACCAAACCGTAACAGAAAGCAATGTGGACTTCAGAGAAGTCAAGCGTAAACTACTTAAAAAGTGGAGTCTTTATGGCACTTCTGATTTACTAGGCACCTTCTCTGTGCTGGTCTCTCAAGTGAGTCTTACGGCACTTTGACCAACCTAGGTAATCCATGAGGCTTTGCTTTCAGCTTCTCCCCTGTAGAACCATCTGGAAAGAGACTGTGACTAGGGCTGGCAGAGGATATACAGTGTTTACACTTTGTTCTTTATCTATACCTTTATATGTTTTCTTCTGATTTGGAAACTGACAAATGAAAAAGAAAATCTGGCTATTTGGAGTAAATTCATGAGTTCCTAGAGGAGATGGAACTGGCAGAGACTGCTTGTACCAGGAACTCTTAGCATCAGTTTCAAGCTGTTGCTGCCAAAGTAGCAGAGGAGCAAAGGGTGAACACCTTCCACCATCACCTTCATGATGGAGTGTGACCAACCTGCTAGTGTGTTGTGGCATCATCATCCTCGTCTTCCCCTCACCCGTGCTAGTCAGCAAGTCAGGGATACTCAAAATGTGCAGTTTTCATCAGAACTGAAAACACAGAATTTTTTATCGAGCCATTTGATGTCTGCTTGTGAGAATAAGCAAACAGGGAGTTGCTGGTCGTGGTTCATAGCTCACCTAGATCCCAGCTGCTTTTCATTGCACAGGAAGTTGGCTGTGGACAGAATACCAGTACCTGCAACCTGGTTGAAGCCAAGTGGTTTAAAGAAAACAACTTTGGGTATTTGGGGAAGTTCATTCAGTTTGGGAAAAGGGGAGAGTGGAGGAAGGCCAATTTTACCCTTGTACAATGCTCCCACCCCCACTGTAACCTTTATTCTGTGAGCCTGAGCTTCATGCCCTGCATGCTGTCATTGCAGTGGGAGAAGTTGCAGATGACAGCCAGCGAGCGCAGGAAGATCATGTGCTCAGTGACATTCCATGTCATCGCCATCACCTGTGTGGTCTGGTCCTTGTATGTGCTCATTGACCGCACTGCTGAGGAAATCAAGCAGGGACAGGCAACAGGTATGTGCTCAGAACTAATGGGGAGCTCAGCACAGAGGTCACTGGGGTCTCAGGATTGAAGTGTTATTCTCTATTGATTTTCAAGTCAGACCTCAAATGTCTGGGTTTCTGGGAGGGGCTACCAACTGTGAGGCAATTAGTCATCCTACTTGGATATTTCTCTTGTTGTGAGTAGTTTTGAAAACCCAGTCAGAAGAGATCAAATCATGGAGAGAGAAAGAATCTCCATGAACTGCTTCCTGGAAGTGCAGGATATAAGGAAATGAACACCCTCTCCCACCCCTCCTTCAGTGAGATAGGCTTTGATGAGTTAAGAATCCATGGGTTATGGGAAGATCATGAATTGTGTTTTATTTACTTAAGATTTTAAATAAGGTCATCTGTTAGGCTAACCAGGTGTTTTCCTTCCAGGAATCTTAGAGTGGCCCTTTTGGACTAAATTGGTGGTGGTGGCCATTGGCTTTACTGGCGGACTTCTTTTTATGTACGTTCAGTGCAAAGTGTATGTGCAATTGTGGAAGAGACTCAAGGCTTATAACAGAGTCATCTATGTTCAGAACTGTCCAGAAACAAGCAAAAAGAATATTTTTGAAAAAACTACACTCACAGAGCCCAACTTTGAAAATAAAGATGAACGTGGAATCTGTCATTCCGACACAAGCTCTTCTTGTTGCACAGAACCTGAAGGCAGTGGACCAGAAATTGTTCACATCTGATTGTGTGGAGGGTATAGTTTTCCTGGACATCCATGAACAGCTCACAGAAATTGATTACTGCCAATTGTATACCTTTTCTTACATGCTTTAATGGCACGGATTGGGACAGGTGACTATTTTTAATGATTTCTCTTTTTCTAAACCCTCTTCATGGAATATCTTGGAAAGCTCTCACATCGGCTGGACATGTCTAGGTTCCACTTCTATCTGCACATCTATGGGAAGGGAAGGTGGAAGACGCATGACATCATGACAGGGAGCTGGCACATGATGTCTTGAGCACAATGAGGGATAAAATGTCACACCTGAGGGAAGAACAGGAGCAGGTGGCACTCAGGCTCTGATGTACAACTCTTCCAGTTGTCAGCAGACCCCACCCTGGAGCAAAGTGTTTGGGAAAGTCTAGTCATGGTGCAAGGATTTCCCTCCTCACTAAGGAGAGCCCAGGGAGGTAAGCTCCCTCTTCCAGTGCTGCCACTGTCAGTTCTCAGCAGGTGGACCATGGTGCTCTGTGCATGGTGGCAAGTGATTTCACTAAGAAAACAGCACTTTACAAAAAAAAGAATCTATATTTTATTATATGTGTATCCAGTAAGATTGAAACTTAAAAGAGTGTCTCATAGATAAAGACCTTCTCTTCATGACCCTGATTATCTTTTATGTTATAACAGATCTAAAACCCTGTTGCCTTTTGTATTCTGAGAAATGTGACATCTAGTCTTGTGTCCATTAAAGACTTGTGAGTATAATGCAGCACAAACAGGTCAGACACTTTCTCATAACATCTCACGGGAATTAATGGATTCTAAATGGCAATTTGAGCCTCATTCCTATAGTTTCAAGCTTGCTTTATGACAAGTCTTTATAAAAGAGCCTGCCCCAAACATTAAAAAATATTTTTTGGTCAACACTGAAGAGGAAGAGCTTATGAGTTCTAAATGAAAGGAAAAGAAGTGAGTAATTAAAACAAAACTGAGTGTTTAGAAATCATTCCCTTATAGACAAACCTCTCTAGGCTGTATTGGCTTCATACTAAAAGAGTAAGCATGCACCAACCCAGTCTAGGGTGTGTCTACTGTAGGTGCACCTGGGCTCTTGCCATCTCAGCCAGCTTCTGTACCTGAGAAGATGGAGAGGCAGGCAGGCTGGCTCTGGGACAAAGGCCAGGAGTGAGCCACAGACTACCAGGGCCTGCTGTGTTACTGCCCTCAGCCACACCCCCAACCATTTGTCGCCTTAACTGGACTGAACAGAAGTGATCTTTTAGGAGCCCCTGGCCTTGCAATCAGTCTGTTCTGTCATCAGGGATTATCTCCCATACCATTTTTCATAAAACAAACAAAACCAAAATCACTACCAAAAAGTCTACTTAAAATTCTGTTTTAAAAAACTAGTTTCATTGCTCCAGAGAAATGAGTGAACTCCAGGAAACTAGGTCAGGAGGATCTGCCATGTAACATGGATATCCCAGATGCTGGCTTTCCAGGTATCTCTGCATGTGCCTGGGAGTCCTGCCTTTAGTCCTCTGAGCCTTAGATGCCTCATCTGTTGTGTTTAGAGGATGAAGCAAACACAAGATGAGTCCTTTGCTTTCCAGAGGGGAAGCCCTGTGGCTTCTTTTGGAAACCAGAAGGAAGCTAAAGGGTGTCTGAGCTCTTAGGGAGTGTATGTGGTAGCCAACTGTGCTCTGCCACCTCCTCCCACCCAGCATCTGACTCTTCAGGATTATGGGCTCTGATCTGGGGAGCTGCATTGCGATGGTCTTTCTCTGGCTGGGCACCACACCAGCCCCTGAAAATTGATTAGCTTACCCTCTCCCTGTCTCCCAGCCACATCCAGCCCATGCCTGAGTGTTCACTGTGCCTCAAAGTGCAATTACCCACCTCCCTTCTCAGCCTGAAGACACCAGGCAGACTGCTAGTCAGGGTTGCTAGATCCTGCTCATCTCTGATTCTGCCTCAAAATGGCCTAAGGCAGGCCCTGCGTCTGCCACTTTCTAACAGCAAGTGATGAGTCATGTGAAGACAGGTAGATGTTTAAGCAGGAATCTTTTCCTCTACCCTGATAGAACCCCTTGTGCTTTGTTTGAAAAGTACTGAGACTTCCCATGGAGAGGTAAGTATGCTTTCATAGTACCAGCCCCTGGGCAGCCCACCCTTTGCAGCTGGTGTCCCGTATGGCAAAGGTGCTTTTGTACCCATGTTGTGTTGCTCCCAAGCCCAGCAGATTTTTATGAAGCCCTCTCTCCATCTCACCGCCTCCCACCAAGTTCCAAAAACTTCTCTGCCTGTGGAGGTCTGGCCCAGGTCCTTCTTTTCTTTCCTGGAAAGACACACAGATGCTCCCTTGCCTTTCTCTTTCCTTGGCAGATTCTAGTTGAGCACCTTTGACCCCATTCTTAGTCCCAGGTCTCCTATTTCCCCTTCAGGAACTTAAGGTGAGGCATGAAGCATTTGCAAGATTGTGCTGTGCTGCTATCTAGTGGGGACAGTGGATCTGCCTGGTATTCCCTTGAGTCTGTCATTTGCCCTCTAAATGCTTTTTGGGGGTTAATCCCCAGATTCTTTTCATTCTGCACCTCGCTCTGGTGGGAGGATGGCATTTGACTGAACCATGTGGAAATGTGGGATGAGCCTTCAGGTGTCAGGGCCAGTAGGGCTGGTACTTGTGGGCCAGGCAGTGGAGAGATGGCAGCAGCCCTTAGGGGTGTCACCAGCCAGCCCTCTCTGACCTGACCTTTATTCCCCAAGAAGTTACAGTACAACTCAAGGGCTCCTGACTTCTTTGGCTGCCAGCAGTAGTTCGGTTTTTGTGCCCAAGGTTAAGAATTTCCTGAAAATCTGTAAAAGGTCACTTTCTACTCCAGGACTCTTAACAGGTGTCCCCCTACGCCACCGCCCTGCTGCTTTTTTGCTTCAACCCACTTTTTTCAATCTTATGGGTCTAGTTTTAAAACCTCAGGCATGCCCTACCTGAGAACAGATATATGGACCCCAGGCAGTTGGGTCAGTTCCCAAGCCTCAGGTAATGCCTGAACAGGTTGAGCTGCTTCTGTTGCCTGGGGGTCAGCTATAGGGCTGGAGGAGGACTGGGAACATTTTGGCCTGATGCAAATACACTTTTGAAATACTTAACCTTTTTGGATCTGATTTGAAATATGCAGCTTCCATCTCTAGCCTAGGAAAGACATAAACAACTCATCACCTATTTAGATGCAATGTTTCTAGAAAGGTGATTGTTAATAAAAATCAAATTTACACTGGCATATGTGGGGTAGTTTCTAAAAGGCACTTAGGGGATTTCTAGTTATCTAGATGTCTAGTTTTGTATTTTATGTGTGTTCATTGTTTCTCAGTATCACCACTTGAATAATACTCTATACACGGGCTCATTTGTGCTATACATGGAGTGTCTAAATGCAGCAATAAAGCACTTCTTTACAAAGAAATTTTTCTATGAAGGTGTTTTCCTACAAGGACCCTGGGAACCTCTCTGAGCTCCTCTGGCTTTCACATCAGGGAGGAAAATCACATACTCTCTGGAGGTATCCATTTTCCTCACCTGCCCTTTGAGGGAGGACAGCTTCCCTGATACTGGTGGTGAGTGGGGTGGGAATGGGTTCTGGAGGGTATGCAGGCATGAGAGTGAAAACTGAAGCAGTGCACATAGGTGTGCTTGTTGGAAATATGTGGGCTGTATGTGAATTACCACCTCAAGAGAAGCCAGGCTCAAGATCAGGGTGTGTATGGCAACATGACTGTTGGAGCAGTTGGTGTGCTTAACTAGCCTTATCTGTTAAAACATTTACTAAACCACAGCCCAGCTGAGCAAGAAAACCAAGTGTGGAGTTCCAGCAGCACTGAAGGGCCAGATGTAATTTCAACTCCTTAACAGTTAAGGAGTAGTTACATTTATACGAACCTAAAGTTATTTCCACCCTTTGAAAGCAGCTGCAAGGCTGATATGGGCCCCCGGTGAAAATGAGTTTGACACCCCTGGTCTAGACCCTCAGCCATCAGAGAAGCCTGCACGTCCCCCCTGCTTCTCCGTAGCTCCCCCTTGGAGCTGAAATGAGAGGAGCAGAGCCCAGACTCCACTGTCACAAGCTCAATATACTCTGGGTACGGCAATCTAACAGTTCAGGGTTCTACACATGGGCTATTGCCTTAAGGGGGGCTCCACTTTTGCTCCCTAGACGGTTACCTCTCATACTCTAGAGAAGACTGCCAGACAGTCCCCTGAGGTGAGCTGGCCTGGCTGTGGTCTCGCACCGATGTAATATAGTCTGCAGGGGTTCTGGGGAGATGGGAAAAGAGACAACATAGGTTAGTGTATAAGAAAGAGTGGAGCAGTCCATTAACCTTATTATACTACTTCTCTGATGTTCAACTATCTGTTGTGAAATGAAGATAGTATGCTAGATGGAAGCTCTTGGTGGTGGTACTTTTTGTGGATTGGTTGGTTAATGATTGTTTCTTCATACCAACAAAAACTTGGTAGCCCAAATATCTCCAGACTTCCTTTAAAAACTTTTCTGGTCTGTGAAATCCAGTCATCTGGGAACCCTTTAGGGGCTCTTTCCTTGTCCAGGTGGTGTGTAGTTCCTTCAGTACTGTGTGAGTGCCCACGTCCTGCTCTCAAGGGAACAAGGAACAAGGATATAAGCCCATAGCTTGTATCAGATTTTCAAAGAAGTCCCTGCTTCCCCTTTATACTTCCCCAACAATGAGAACAGCTCCTCTAGTTTGACCCTGTGTGTGGCCAGGAAATAAGCCCAGAGAAGGCATTGCTCTGAGTTACACCACATCACCAAGTGCTTCTCTGACTCAAGGCTCTCCTCCCTCCACCCCCATCCTTGAATGGTATCTGGGAAGAAGTGCAAACGATTTCAGTTCTCTCACACCCTTTGATACAGCCCTGCAGATGCACAGGCCCAAGGGACAGTGTTAGGGTCTCTGGGCTCATCCCGCCATTTAACATGGAGGAAGCACGGGAGGATGTGGTATTCCATGGGCAGTGCTGCTGTGAGGGAAGAACAAACTTTCCTCTAATCTCAAGGTTCCTTTTGCTGCTCTAATAATCAATAGACAAATTGATTATTTGCAAAAGAAAATAACTAAAAACATACATATGTTCTTTCTATTTGCAAAAGAAAATAACTAAAAACATACATATGTATGGGAACCCTGCATACACGAGTCAGAGATCCCACATGCAGGAGAGGTTCAGAGACAGAAAGGAAACATAGGTATGTGAGACATTCTGAGCTAGGGATGAGGTAAGGTGCTTAATAAAGAGAATCCTGCCCTATAGATAGGTCAAAAAGCTTATCTCTTATACAAGGCCCATAATTAAAGTTCTTTTGGGGAGAGGCAGAACTTTTTCTTGAGACTGAAGCTAAAATTGCCTTTAGCTCAAAATAATCTGCGTACCACTGCATAGGCACATCTAAGGGTGGCTCATTTTGAACTATACAGGGTTGAATAAGCAGTTACCTGACCAGCCAGTTTCTGTTTTGCCAGAGTCCTGTGCCCCAGAGGGTTGGTGGCAAGAACTTTAGGTAAATTTTCAAAATGCTGGGAATGTGTGGTACTCTGGTGCAGGATCACCAGGGGCCTGGCTGCCCTAAGGTGGGCTGCCAATCCTGGGTTTCTTTCCCAGGATTTGTATTGGCAATAGCGTCCTCTGTGGAACAGGCTGACTATTCCACCGTGCCCCTTCAGGGGAATTTCAGAGGTAAAGGCAGTGCTGGTATGTCTTCACATTTCCCTTTTTAAATATCTGCTCAGTGCTCCTTCCTGGAGGCCTGGAAGTACAGCAGGCTGGGATGCACAGGCAGCTAAGAGTACTGAGGACTCAGAAGCTGTAAGCCCGGCTCAGCTTTGCCCAAGAACTCACTTGCTGCTCCTCACTGCCTGGGGTGTCAGAGATAACAGCACACTGGTAGAGGATTGGTAATGACATTTTTTAGTTCTTTTACAGAGACAGCACTGCCCATGTGCCATCCCTCCTCATGATAGCCCCGGAACCAAACTCTTGCCCCTTCCCGTGTAACTGAAGGACCGAGACATGACTGGAACTTGAACACTAGAACACTTTCAGCAGCGAAGTGTCCATTGTCCAGGAGGGTCTACTACAGAAGCCCCTTAGCATATCTTCCCATAAATGACCAAGTTGCTTTCATATACCAGTGTGTTCCCCTGTCCCCTTAAAACTCATCTCTAAACTTTGGATGGAGCAGACTGAATTGAGCTTCATCTCTGGTCTCCTTGTCTGGCTGCCTGACTGATAAACCCTTCTCTGGAAAAACCTGTTGCCTCAGGCTTTGGCTTTCTGTGGGCTACCAGAGATGAACTCATAGACCCTTGTTTGGTAAGTTCTGGCTGGTGGAGGAAGACTAGATGACAAGGTGGCTGACCTTCCTTTGGAAAAGATGAAATGTTTAAACATTAAGAGGAGAGGAAGGCATACATCAACATGATGAAAATCAAAGAAGAAAATCAAACACAGCCCTTTCCCCAGGGAAAGGTTGTCATTGGGAGCATGCCAGGCCCCTGCTGTAAGGGCAGGGGTGCATACTGAGGGCCCAGGCGGGGGCGGGGGGGGTAGGTGCTGAGGCACTGGCAGTGGAGGCATCACATAGTTTTAATAAATCTGAGCTTTATATAAAATGCATGTTGCTTATTGAGATCACATAATGTACCACTTTGCAGGTTGCTTTTTGCACCTAACAACCAATTTAATACTTTTGTGTGCCTACCTTATTTTCAGCTTATACAGAATTAAGTTAACTAAATTAGATTAGTTAACTAAATCCTTGTTGATATAAATTTTAGGTTGCTTACTAGTTTTTAATATTAGAAACAAGGTAGAACACATCCTTGACCTTTTAACTTTGTATACCTGAGTGTCTATCTGGAAGGGAGAGGTAGTTCTGAAGATAAATTCCTAGATGTTGAAAAGTGGAATAGAAACATTTTAAGGTGCCAAAATCATCTCCAGAATTATTCACTTATCTTCCCACTGTGAAAATATGAGCCTCTTTCCTTACATTGCAATATGTGTTATTTTTTAAATTGTTAACTAAAGTGTGTGTCATTTCCTTGTTTTCTCGTTAATATTTTACTTTGCATTTCTCAGATAAATGAGATTGAGCATATTTTGTATACTGCCCATTTCTGCTTTTGCAAGTTTCCATATGCCTTGACCATTTCATCTTGGATTTTTCTTTGTATTTTTACATTGAATCATGAGTGCTTTTTATGATGTAAGAACATTAACTCTCTGCTTTTATATAAGCGACAAATAAGTGCAGTTCATCAGTTTTTCCAATATTTCTTTATGAATAATTTTAAATATAAAAATTTTAATAATTGTAGGTTCTATAATTAACATGTTTTTATATACACACATATGTCCATCTGTGCGTCACTGTATTTATCCATCAGCTTATTTTTTTCATGCATTTCAGAGTAAATTGCAACTGTAAGTACACTGCACTTTAGTGTGCATATTGTTACCTAGAATTTAATATATATTTATGACTCTTTTTGTTCTTAGGTAAAATTTACAGTGTAAATGCACAAATCTCCAGTATACCATTTGATGAGTTTTGACAAATATATACACCACCTATGTAACCCAACTCCTATCAAAATACAGAACATTATCTCAATCCTTAAAATTCTGATGGCCCTTTTCAGTCCACCCAGTCCTCGTACCTACTAAAGCAAATGCTGTTCTGATTTCTTGACTTCAGCTTATCCTAGAACTTGGTTTTAATGGAGTCATACAGTATATACACTTTTGTGTAAGAGTTTTTTCTGCCAGCACATTGCTTTTGAGTTTCATCCATGCTATTGTATCAGTTACCTTGTGTTCTTTTTTATTGTTGATTAATAGTCCATTGTATGAATATATCAATCCCTTCATCCATTTTCTTATTACTGGATACTTCAGTTTACAGTTTTTTGCTATTATGAGTAGAACTGCTAAGAATATTTTTATGAACATATGTTTTCTCTTGGGTAAATACTTAGGAATGGGATACTGGTTTAGAAAGGGTAAGGATGTGTTTTGTTTTATAAGAAAGTAAGCACCTTTTATCCAAAGCAAATGGACCATTTTATATCCTCACCAACAACGTATGAAGGTTAATCCATGTGCTTGCCAACACTTGGTGTTGTCAGTCACTGACATAAAATACAAGAATTTTAGCCATTCTTGTAGATGTGTAGTTGTATTTCACTGTGTTTTTTTTTAAGATTTTATTTATTTATTTTTTAGAGAGGGAAGGGAGGGAGGGAGAGAGAGAGAGAGAGAGAGAGAGAGAGAGAGAAACATCAATGTGCGGTTGCTGGGGACCGTGGCCTGCAACCCAGGCATGTGCCCTGACTGGGAATCGAACCTGCAATGTTTTGGTTCGCAGCCCGCGCTCAATCCACTGAGCTACGCCAGCCAGGGCTCACTGTGGTTTTAATGTGTAGTTCCCTAATGACTAATAATGTTGATCATTTTTATGTGTGTCTTGTCATGTGCTTATTTGCCATTCACAAATCTTACAGTCTCTTTGTATCAGAGGCTGTCAAGCCACAGCCCACTGGTCAAATCCAGCCCATGACCTGATTTTGTAAGGCCCGAGCTAAGAATGTGTTTCACATTTTTAAAATGCTGTTTTTAAAAATCAAAGTTTGTACATTGCTTGCCAAACTCGCTGACTTTGCTATGTATTTAAAGTGTGTCTCTTGCGGGTTATTAACTTTAATTTATTTGTTTACTTGTTTTTGAGCTAGCAGGATAAACAGTTTATTTAAGATGTGGGAAAAATCTATGTCCTGGAGAGACTCTGGACAAAGGCACTAGTATCACTAATTTAAATCACATATATGGAGCTGATTTAACTTGAAATGGGTGATGCATCACTGTAGACCTGGTATTACCTATAGTTGAGCTTCATCAGGTTGCTTTAACAGGAGCCCTTTAAACTGGGCTTTAAAACTTGTGATACGTCCTCAGTATTTCCAATGCCACTTGGGACATAGAAAATACAGGAGTCACTACATCTGCCTTAGACAACAATCTCTTTGTTTGGATGGAGAGTTCATTATTTGAGTGGGGAAAACATAAACCATCACTTGCTGATGGCAAGGAACCTCTTGGGTGACCCCTTTTAGGTTCCATCTTGTATCCACAGTGGAAAGCATGGGATGAACTAAGTAAAAACGGGACTCTGTCTCTGTCATACAGGGTATCTGTATGCAGTTTGATTGTCAAGACACAAATATTATCCATTCAGGAGGGAAAAAAGAGGAGTAGTTTCTCATAGTTGGACTAAGGGAAGCTGATCTTGCTAATGGCATTTTCAGCAAAGCGAAATGGCTGCTCAATTAAACGTGAGCCATCCTGTTAATGGGAATCAAGGTTAATGTGGAGAAAACTGGTAACTGCAGTGGGGTATTGATTTTTTAGATCTATTCTAATAATATCTGCCATTTTGTAGGAGTTTTTAGTCCATTAACTTTTGATGTAATTATTGATATAGTTGGTTCTGTGTCTGCCATTTCATTATTTGATTTCTGTTTGTCCCCTCTGTTTTTATATCTCTATTCCTCTTTTCCTGCTTTATTTTAATTATTTACATATTTTAGGATAGCATCTATTGGTTTTTAGTTATTCAGTATTTTTAGTGGTTGCCCTAGGGATTATAATATGCCTACTTAAAATTTTACAAACTACTTGGAATTAATATTGGGCCATTTGATATAAGATATAGAAACCATGTCAATGAAAATGTCCATTTAATACCCATTTTCTTTTATGCTATCTTTACATGTATTATAAATGCCACATGGAAGGCTATAATATTTGCTTTAAATAGTTATATATATTTTAAAGGAGTTAAGTGAGGGAGGAACTAATTAAATTACTTTCTTAATTTAGCAAATTTTTACCATTGCTGATACTCTCTCCCATCCTTCCTGAGGATCTGAGTTTCCATGTAGTGTCATTTCCCTTCAGCCTGAAGAATTTTCTTTAGCATTTCTTGTAGTGTAGCTCTGGTATCAACGGATTCTCTTATTTTATTTACCTCAAAATTTCTTTATTTTGTTTTCACATTTCAAGGATATTTTTGCTGGTTACAGAATCCTGTGTTGGTGATTGTTTTCTTTTAAAGCTTTAAAAACATTGTTCCATTGTCTTTTGGCCCCTATAGTTTCTGATGAAAAGTTCATCTATAATTAAAACCATTCCATTATATGTTATATGTTGTCACCACTTTCAAGATTTTGTCTTTAACTGTGGTTTTGAGGAGTCTGACTCTGAAGTATGGTTTACTTTATTCTGTTTGGGTTTGGCTGAGCTTCTTGAAGCTATCCAGACTGGGGGTAGTAGAAAGACTTCTGTGTAGATGGAATCACAATTGATTAGTTTTTTGTGTGTGTATGGGATGGCATGTGAGCTGTCTTGAGTTGGTTGGAATATAGCATGTGGAAGGAAATCCGTTTTAAATGAACTTTATTTTTATGACAACTAATTCTTAATTCACTTGATAGGAGTTTATTTGGGCATTTACTATACACAAGAAATTAAACTAAGCATAAATAAAACAGAAAATAATCATCCTATGTCTCCAACAAGAAGAAACATCTATCAGTTATCCTGATTTGCTGGTGTGGAAGTGCTGAGCTAGGTGAAGGGCAGGAAGCTGCACCATCCTATTCTTTGTAGGAGGAGCCCGGCATTGTTTCCACACTTGGATCCAAGTATGGGGTTCACTCAAGACTGAAGAATAAAAAAGGAATATGCACTGAAGCTTAGCTATAATTCGGCCTTTGGTTTGAAGCCAGTCAGCTTGGGACCCGAGGGCAGAATTCCAGAAGAGAAAGGCCAGAAGGCCTCCCCCAGGACTGCCTTGTGAGCCTCCCCACCTGGATAGGCTGGAACCCAGGTGGCAGTCCTGGGGTGACACTGGCTTAGGCAGCCACTCATATGGCCACACTGTTGGGAATCCGGTCTGGAGACAAGTAGTAATATGGCAGCTTCTTATTCTTGTTGCGCTCAGTGATCATGCTGACGATGGTGTCAAGGTTCTTGCGGAATTGGGCCATGGCCTCCTTTACAGGTTTTTCAATGAAATGCTCCTCTGGGTACATGCCCAAGAATAGCTAAGAACCCAAAGGGACAGATAGACAGGTTACTCTGCAATGCAGCAATGTTAATTGACCTTATTCTACCCATAGAGATCAGCCCTGGGTAGTCATCCTCTGCTGCCTGCTGAGAATGCTTTAAGAATGAAAATGCCATCTCCAACTTGGCTTTCCCTAAGGAGCCTCCAGGGTGGAGATAGGGGGATTACAGATGAGTGGGAGAAATAACTGCACTTTTCTGTTCCAGGGTGGCTATAAGGACATGTAATGGTGCAGGTAAATATGGAGGCAGTTGTTGGCCCCAGGCAATGGGCATAGAGGCCAGCACTGGCCTCTCAACCCTTTGAGGTAGTGTGCTCATTTGCACACTTACACAGATGTCTGCAAATTAAAACTAGACATATTAAAAAAACTATTGGATTGTTAAAATTGGAAAGTTTCATATACAGGGCTGGAAAGGGTGGGAGAAGCATCATATGCTATTGATGGTATTTGGGATTTACTTTGTGGAAGGCAGTTCAGTCTCAACATTCTTTGACCTAGAAATTCCCCTACTTGGAGTGTATCCTCTGGTCCTATTAAACATATGTGCAAAGAAACATATCCATAGATATTAGTGAGGGACCAACACATTAGCAAGTGCCCTAAGTAACTTAAATGCCCATGAGTCTGGGCCTGGTATGATCATTCTGTGTAGCACTGAACTGATGTCATAGCACTGTATCTACTGAGACACCCAGCTTTGGGATTAGCCTATACAAGGTGTATGGAAATGTCTGGAAGGATATCCAGGAAACTCGTAGTTGTTACCTCTGGGGTGCCAAAGAGAAACCCACAAAAGAGCTTCATCAACAGCTGGGCATGGTGGGGATGCCTTTGTGGGGAACATCACCAGTGGAGTAGAGTCCCCTTTGCTCTCTTGCCCCAGCCATCCTGAACTCTCAAGCTTCAGGCTTGAGGACCTTGTGGCTATTTCAGCCTCAGAACTCAGGATTCCTGGAGAGCAGGTATCTAGCCTGAGTCCTGAGTCACAAATCCCTGAGATTGAGAAGTGGTTAAACCTGGGCAATCTGCTTGCCAGAAGAGGCAGAGTGGCCTCACCTCATTCTCCTGGAACTGGCTCAACGCCCACACTGCACCCAGATGCCAGCAGGAGCGGCCTCGGTCTGGCAGTGTGTCCACGATCTGCTCGATGGTGACTACACCCTTTGCTGTGGGTGGTGGGGCCCGCATGGTTGGAGGGGCATTGGGAATCCAGGAACACCAGTCGTACTGCAGGGAGAGCCACAGACATGCAATCCAGCCACTGCCTGCCTGTTTCCTGCTTCCCACTTGTGCACTACTCCCCGTTCACCAGGCCCCTCACTGTGGTCAGCCAGGGTCCTCCACTAAGTGGGCAGAGTCCTCAGTGGGAACACCTGATCTGGGCCCTGAGGCTGCCTGTTTTTCACCTGGCTTCCTCTACCTAACTGGCTGGCTGGAAAACTAAGAAGAGGGGCACCTCACCCTGTGGGTCAGTAGTAGTCATGGTCAAGATGATCTTGGTGGTTTCCCACCCAGATGGCTGCCCTGCCCTTGCCCACCTGGCCAAAGTTCACTGCTGCATGCTGGGCTGAGGCCGTGAAGATCACCACAGTGAGGTACTCGGATAGCTTCTCCCTGGTCTTGATGGACTTGGGGAAGCCTAAGGCAGAGCCAGGAGCTGGCTAAGGCCCCACCTTCCAGGAGGGATAGCTGACCAGCAGAGTGCCACTTCCACCTGCATCCTCCCCTGGGGTCCCCTACACCAGTGCTGGAGGGATGGGCATGGGCAAGACACAGACACACTGGGAGGGATCAGCAGCTTGGCTTAGTCTCCTGATATTTCTGACCCAGGCTATGAGAGTCACAGAAAGCCCTGAAGTGTCCCCATGAGGCATACTGGTGGTCAGGGGTCCCTTGCGGACTCTGGCCCCAGCACCAGGTGCTAAGGTGCCTACTATAGGCCATTGTTGCCCAAGGAAATTCAGAGGTGCAGGTAAGAGCAGCAGAGAGGGCTGGAGGAGAGCTGGGAGTGTTTCCTACCTGAAGCCTTCTTGCCCCGCATGCCATACACGTAAACATCATTCACGAAGTCCTGCAACTCCTGGTCCTCCACCACCACCTGGTCACTCTCATAGTATATGCCAACCACATCAGCTACAAACCTAGCTTAGGAGAAGGGGCCCAACAAGCAGTGGGCAATACAGGCAGAGTCTGCAGAGCTGTGCCCCCAGGCAGGGCCCCTGTCAGTGACCCTGTCACTTATTCCTTAAATGTCCAGGTCATTAAGATCACCCTACTCCCACTCACCCCACTTTCTCCTTCAGTACCCTGACAACAAAACCAAGCACCTGGCTCACTGAGTCAGTCATGGAGGCTCCTGGCTAGGTCCATCAATGCTCATGTTCACTCCTCAAAACCCCCCACTCTGGCCACACAGAGTAGGTCCCATATCCAGCATGTACTCACGTCTTGATGGCCTCCCACACCAGGAGCCCATCGTCCCGGTAGAAGTAGTAGGGAATGTTCTCAGTGCTCTCCATACCCCGGGCCTTGATGGCCTCAGGGAAGCACAGAGAGGTATACGTCAGGTCCTCCATGGCCCTCTGCACCATCTGCACATGACCACCACCCCCTGTGGCATTGGCCTTGAAGGGGAGGAAAGAGAGAATGATGTAAGCTTAGGCTGGTTTCCCCCTTCAGTGTCTGGTCCCAGAGCTTCCAGGAGAAAAACTGATCAGCAGTGTAGTGGCCAGGCATACAGAGGACCAAAGCCAGATCCTGTGAAGTTGGGTAGGAGGATGTTTATCTTGGGAGAACACCAGGGCAGCCCAATGAAGAGGCCACAGGGAGGAGCCGCTTCTTGACCTAATACAAGGGGTTGAGGTGGCTAGGTATGGGCAGAGACCAGGGGCAGCTGCAGAGGAAGGGGCAGGGGGGCAGTTGGCAGAGTGGGGACCTGGCCTGCTGCAGCCTTGTGACTACTGTCATTCTGAGTTCTGAACACAGGCTGCCCAAGTCCGAATACTACTTTCAGTGACCGACCTTTGGATGAAAGAAAGCAGAAACCAGCCCCCAGGACCTGCACAACTCTGTTAAGGGCTTGTGGTGTGCTTATGTGGGGGATAGAGAGAGACCCAAGAAATGATGCTGCTCCTCTCCCCTGTGGCTGAGATACAGGCACACCTGCTTTCAGGTATGCACACGGTACATGGGGGCTGAACACTCAGGTTACAGAATCTTTCAAGGAGGACTTGGGTGCTGGGGTGCCAGACATGTGGCCCCAAGGGCTGTTTGACCCAAGTGGAACTAATCGGAGTTCCCGGTGCTATGTACTGGGAAGGACGACTATGGTCACTGCTTGGAAAAATGAGCCTGGAGCTCCCATGGGGGAAAGTCCTTCTGGAGCATGAGGCAAATACAGTTTAGAGAGAGGAAGCCAGTATGCTTGGTTCCTGGGGATACTGAATCCCTGGATCCATTTTCTTCTGAAGCTTCCTCACCCCTATATGTTCAGGCATATGAGATAGTATATCTCTTGTCCAGCTTGAGCTGGTTTGAGTTGGTTTTTGCCATTTGCAACTCAAACAGTGGTTCAACCTTAGTGACCACCTGGCTGCTCACTAATGGAAGCTAGGAAGGAGGGAGGTCAGGGTACGGCCTGCAGGAGTTGACGTGGGGAGAGGGGTGAATCTGGGCTTGGTAAGGCTACTTGGGAGTCAAAGCAGGATGGGGTACTACCTGGGAGAATGTAAGGAAAGAGTAGGGACCCAGACCCTGCTGAAGAGGAGAATGGGTTGGGAGCACTGATGACCTGGAAGGGCAGAGGGTGGGAGGCTGTGTACAGAGTGATGGGCAGCAGAATGGTGCAGGGGAGGCACAGGTCCCTAGTGCATAAAAGGTGAGGAGTGGGTGTCAGGAGGCAGGGTCTGCACCCACATGCCAGAAGATGGAAGAGGGGGTTGGAAGAGGTGACAGGGAAAAACTGTGAGGAGGATGGTGATGAACTGTAGGGAATGCACTTAGAAGAAGAAAACTGCCCAGTAGCCAAGTGGAAGGTGTCAGAGACTGGCCACAGAACCTGGGAAGCCTTTAGTCTGCTTGCCTCCAGCCTCCACCATCCACACTCCCCAGACCCCCACTCCATGGTATCTAGGGGCCTGGTCTTCTGGAGGGAAATCTGGAACTGAGGTGGGATGTAGGTTTTGAGAAGTGGTTACCCACCAGGCTGGGGTCTGCCCTGCATGGAGTGGGGTGGGAGGCGCCCACCTTGTCAAAAAGGCCATATTCGCAGATGAGCTGCTCTCGAGCCTTGGTGTTGATAGCGATGGTGAATCTCACATGTGCCACCAGGAGCTGGGTGGAGGAGCCAGAGAAAATGTCAGAGAAGTCCAGACCTGTGGTTGTGTCTCCCTGGGGCCCCCAGGGACCCTCAGCAACTCCATCTGGTCCACTGTGGAAGATGATGCTGGGCCTCAGAGAGGAAATGCAGGTTGGCATGAAGGTCTTCACTGCTCAGTAGTTGCAGGCCTGGTGTGAAGCTTTGAGGCTTAGTGATAGTGATAATGATAAAAATGACAACAGTCAGCGTTTGTATAGAGTATATCTATTACCAGGTTTTAAGCTCTCTAAATTTGTTAACTATTTTAATCCTGACAATAATCCTATGAGGCAGGTGTACTGTTTGATCTTTGTGTTACAGATGGGAAAGCTGAGACATACGGAAATATTTTTGGTGTGCAGTCACCTCAACAGTCATGGCTGATAGGATTCAGGAAGAGGGAAGGGCAGTGATAGTGAGGGTTACCACCTACACTCTGACCAGGGTCATGCTGAACTCACCTGCCTGTTCAAATTCTGTCCTCCTGCCTCGTGCCACCAGGGTGTCAGGCCCCAGGCACTGTGTCCTCAGGAACCAGTGGGCTGTCAGCAGGCATTACTGTCCTGGAACATCTCTCCAGGAAGCCTGTCTGCTGACCACTCCCAGCTATAGCCCTATGAGAAGGTCATGGCTCCTCCCCATCCACCCTGTCCCCTCCCTACCCAGATACTCTCCCCAAATTGCTATACCTTAAAAATGGGGTGCACAGCAGGCAGCTGGCGGTACATGGCGATGCCAAAAACTTCAGACACCAGATGTGTGCGCAGAAGGTGAGTGATAGTCTGGTGGACGTGGAAGTCACTGGAGCGCACCCAGATTTTGGCCAGAAGCCAGTCATATTTTGCATCCGAAGGAAGAAAAATGGGGTTTTCATCTCCTGGGACTTGGTTGAGCTGATACACAGAAGAAGAAAATACACTGCAATCTCTCACTGCGGACTATAGCTATAAGAGAGCCTGACCTCTCCAGAAATTCCAGAAGAATCCAAATTTCTTAAACAGTGACTTTTGAATCATTAGAGGATAATGGAGGGGGGAACAGATGGCTCAGGGTTTGTGTTTCTCATTCCAGCTACATCACTTACTCCCTTGGGACCCTGGACAACTTAGTCTTTCTGAGCTGTTATGTCACCATCTGGAATAAGGGAACAGTATTTACTCACCTCACAGAGCTATTATGGAAAGTGAATAGGAGAGCATGAAGGCATCTGCACGAAGTGAATACTAGATGCTTAGGGCACATTGTTGTGGTCTTCCACCAGTCCCCATCTTCCCTCTTGCCTTTCCTACCCAGTATAGTCCCTCCTGGCTCTGGCTGCCTTTTGGTCTCAGACACTATCATTTCCTCTGCTCTTCCCTCAAATGCTATTATTCTCCAGCCTCTGCTTCAGAGGCTGCTCTTGACTCCCTTCCTGCCCTGACTAGTTTCTCCAGTTCTCAGGGCTCTAGGGTCCTCATGATGCAGTGTCCCAGGTCACTGTCACGTTAGCCCAGACCTGCAGCCAGGTGCCTTCCTAGTAGAGACCAGGCTGTCTTTGCTCTCCAGTTGCAACTCCATAGTGGGCCAAGGTGATTTTTTTCTACAATGGAATTCATGCCATGCCAATCCCTTTATAAACAGTCATCTCTTAATGCCTGAAAAGAAAGCCCCCATGCCCAATGGTCTGGCTGCTGGCACTGGGTCCCTACCTGCATCCCTCCTCATTCACCAAACCCTGGTCCTTCTTTAGCTTTGCCAATGCCAGTAGTTGGTTTCATTCATCAAGCTGGCTCAGCTTCAGGACTCCACTTTTTGATGTCATGTCTTCTGAAAGGTAAGCACTGTCGTTACCCCATTTTCAGAGGAGGACATGGTGTCTTGGAGGGTGGACATTTAGGATGACAGTGAATTATCCAGACTAAAGTGGGAGGGTGGCATTCCAGCTGCAAGAGCAGGTGAGGAGGGGCCTGGGAAGGGGTGTGCTGGGCAGTAGGCCCTTCAGAGATCAGTGTAGACAGCAGAGTGACTAAGAAGGAGAGCTGACTGCCATTGGGGATGGGGGTGACCAAGTGGGCTCCTCAAGGTCACATTAAATGTTTTGGAAGGTAATTTCCCTGTCTGTCTCAAAACCAGCAGTGTCCAATAGCTACAAATCAGCATGCTATGAACAGAATTTTAAATTTTTAAAAGCAGTCGCAGTAATAAAAGTAAAAAGAAACAGGAGTTTATGTTAATAATTTTATCTTACCTAATATATCTAAAATATTTCAACATTAAAATAATATAAAATTATTAATGAGATATTTACATTCTTTTTATGGGTATTATATTTTGTTAGCATGGAGAAAAGCCAGTGGTATTTTTGAGGCATGTATTATTGACATCTTGCTAAATTAACTTATTAAGTCTAATACATTTTTTAAAAATTAGAGTCTCTTAGGTTTTCTAGGTCCACCATCACATCATTACCAAAATATAGACATAATCCTCTCTCCTTTTTTTCTTTACATGTTTATTATTTTATTTTCTTGTCTATCACATCTAGGACAATGTTGAATAACTATGGTGCTATCAGCATTATTTTTTCTTTTTAAAAAATATTTATGGAATTTATTGGAGTGACATTGGTTAATAAAATTATATAGGTTTCAGGCGTACAGTTCCATAATACATTATCAGTATACTGTGTTGTGTACTCACCACCCAAGTCAGGTCTCCTTCCACCACCATTTATCCCCATTTACCTTCTACCTCAGTTCATCCCCCCTTTCCCTTTGGTGATCACCATACTGTTGTCTGTCTATGAGGTTTATTTTCTTTGCTTAATCCATTTACTTTTTTCACCCAGCCCCAACTGCCTTCCCCTCTGACAGTTGTCAGCCTGTACTCTATGAGTCTGTTTCTATTTCGCTTGTTTATTTTGTTCACTAAGCATTCTTCTTTCTGATTTTAATGGAAATGGCCTCTGGGTTGCTATTTTTGAATGGCATTTCCTGGCTTTATTATATGCAAGTAATTTCCTTCCATTATTTTAATTTTTATTCACTGTGGCTACTAAATGTTACTAAATTTCCTTTTAGTTTCAGTTGATAGAATCAAAAGATCTTTTTCCTTATTGGTGTAGTGAATTATGCTGATAGTTTTCCTGATATTGAGATATCTGGAATAAATGGTGTCTTGGTTATGAATAAATAAATGTCTTGGTTATGACATAGTAGTCATTTGTAACTTGGAGTGGTCTTCAGTTCTTCTGGGGCCTGCCTGTGTAGTTTCAGCACTGAGGCTGTGCCGTTTCCACAGAACGAGCTGTGGCCAATAAGCCTTAAAGAGCTCTGGACTGAGCACCGGACTGCAAACCAAAGTGTTGCAGGTTCGATTCCCAGTCAGAGCACAACCTGGGTTGCAGGCCAGGCTCTAGCAGGGGGCATGTGAGAGGCTGCCACACATCGATGTTTCTCTCCCTCTCTCTTTCCCCCTCTGTCTAACAATAAATAAATAAAATCTTAAAAAAAAAAAGAGAACTCTGGAAATGTGTGATTTCTAAAGGCTGCCCAATACTGGGCTGTTCATAACGGGCTCTTCCCAGTCTAGACAGTGAATCAGCTTCCTAATTGCTTAGGTGGAAATTGGCCAATTTTCTACAATTTCTTCTGATAATTCATGTTCTGCCAGCTTTTTATCCATTTCCTCTAGCTTTTCAAATTTGTTGCCACATAATTATGCTTTTTAAAAAAATCTCTGATTGTCTTTTTTCTTCTACTTCGGCTTTTCTTTCTTTTGTTAGCTATGGCAGGGAGTTATTTATTTTTCTGGAACTTTTTCAGAACCAGATTTTGAATTTATTATTCTCTGGTCGTCATATGCACAGTGCTTTATAGTTTGTAAAGTTTACATTTTCAGGAGAGGGAAGAGATTCAGAAACATTTCATGACTTGCCCAAGGTTCCTTGGCCTCTATAAGCAAGTGGCAGACCTGGGACTTAAGCCAGACCCCTGACTCCAGGCCACTCCAAGAGGTCTCTGGAGGACAGGCTGCTTCCAAGGCACATCCCAGGAGTAAATGCCCCCTCCTTCGGTCTCCTCCCTGTTGACTTCTCTTATTTCACTTGCCCCTTAACCATTTTCAGTTTCTTAAGGGTAGAACTTCTCTCTGATAACAGATTGGAACTCTTCTTGAGGAGACATGCCCCAGAGATGGGGCGATGGGGTTGAGGGGAGTATAGTCTGTGGGAGCCAGACGGCCTTGTGTGAATCCCAGCTCTGCTACTGACTATGTGCACCTGTGCCTTGGTTTCCCTATTTGAGGAAAACAGTCCCTAGCAATAATGTCTGCCTACCTTGCAGGGTTGCAGTGATGACTACATGAATAGAGGCAGGTCCTCACTTAAAATCCTGATGGCTGTATGTTCCAGAATCCAGGATATTTAAAATTTTAGCACTGTGTATACTTCACTATGTGACATCTCTCACTCCAACCTTGATTTTGGGGCAACATGGTATCTTACAATCAAACATACTATTCTAGCAGTGACATGAATATCACATGGAATGGGATAAAGCTTTTAATAATAGCCTCTTCTACTGGTTCAGAGCAAGTTTTACTACCAATGAGCTTGTTGTCAATTTTTGGAAAACCTGTAAGTGTTAGAGTTTTTTATATTTCAAAATTGAGGATAAGGTATTGTGGACTGTGCAGGTTAACCCTTAGGGATAGTCTTGGCATGTGGTTAGCACCTGACAAAATCAGCTGCTATTATGTCTGTAGCACTCAATGTCTGGTTCACGGTTGATTAAAAGTACTGCTTACTGAGTGCTTATCTGCCTGTCCCCCACAGGTTCTCAGTGCAGACCACCCACAAGGGCCTATACTTAGTCCTGTCCTGGGTGTTGTTTCCTGCTATCTGTACACCAGCTCCCACAGTGTTGCAACATCCTGGGGCTTTGAGGAAGAAGAGGGCAGTCAGGAATTGGGGAGGGATGAAACTTTGCCCCCACCTGCCTCCCCCAATGTTGGGACTGTGCTGCCTGGTCTCAGGAAGCTGTGACCCACTGTAACTTAGGCTGAGTTAGAGACCTCTGGACCAGGAGCCACTAAGGAGACAAAAACTTACTCCCCTGGCATGAATGCTGCCTGTTCTGTGCCTGGCCTTTAATGCTTGATCAATTAGCCAATGATGGGTAACAATTCTCTAGAAGAGAGACTGAACCTAAGACAGGCATTGATCATGGGAAGGCCTCTGGGATGAGACTCACTGGGCTGTGGAAAGGAAGGGGTGATCGACGTGCCCCTGCCCCTCAAAGCCTGAGTCTTTGTACTTAGATGTGAGAGATTCAAGTCTCCTGAATGCCTTTGTCTCCTGACTGCCAGGCTCTAGCTTACGAAAACAGCTAATAGCTAAAGGGTGCAGCCCAGACTAGAGATGGCAGACCCCCAGGGTAATCAGGCCTGGGACATAGAATATGCAAGATCCTGTGAGATCTGTTTGCTGGAGGATGTTATTTACTTGGAATTTAAAGGCACAGACAGGAAACCAAAACTAGCCCTTTGAGCTATGTAGTCCTTTCATATGACAAAACTCCAATCTCTGCCCAGAATCACAGCAGGAGTTCCGTTAGCATCTTTGTAAGTCACCTGTTTCCTTTGATCCTTTCTGCCAGAATGTGAATCCACAAACTGAGTCTGCTTTCTTAATAAAAACCTACTTGGGTAGAGGAACAGCACACTCCCCACTAGAGAGAGTGGCCATGTTCTCTATTCCCCCACAGAATCATGGTAGTTTCTGTGTATTTCGTGTGTTTTAATGAGCATCCACAGCAGGGATGGATACTGCCAGATGGTATCCTTTCACACCCCAAACTGTTCTCCTCTCTCCTCTTCCACTGCCCCTGGTGGAAACAAGACCTGTGGACACTCAAACATAGCCTCCCAGGAGAAGCCCAGTTCCTGACCCAGCCTCTGTGATGCCTCTCGGTGACTTCAGTCTTCAGCTTCTGTCACAGCTTCATCTGTCTGGCCCCTGTTGGTACTTTGATTTGGGCTCCTCCCCAATGTTGGGGTGAAGTATGTTATCCCAGGGCAGGTCCTCTGCAGTATACCTCACTTTGCCAGGAATTTCTCAAGTGTATCTTGAGGAATGGAACCCTTTCTGTCCCTGTGGACAGCCCTCTCCACAACTGGCAGAAAGCCTAGGTTCTTATTTTTCCTGTCTTACCTGGTAGAGCTCTCAGCATCCTTCTGTGGAGCTACCAAAACAAATTCCTCCCTGAGTTCTGTCTGCTGAGGGTGAAGCCACCCAGGGAAAGAACAAGGCTGGTAGCCTACCTGGATGGCAATGGGGACAATCTTATTGGCCAGGTTCTTGTACAGCAAGCAGATGGGTGCAGCCAGGAACTGCAGAGTGCAGGGGTCTGTTTTGTTGGCATCAATGCCATCTAGCAGCTTGAAGTCCACGATGAAGATGTTCCCTTGCTGCAGGAAGCCAGAGAAAATATGTCCAAATGAGTGTCAGCTAGCAATGGACCCTAGAACTCAGTGGAATTCAGAATTTATAGTTCTTTTGTTCTCTGACTCAGGGTTGGTTCTTGTCATGAGTTTTCCAGTTGTAGAGTTGTTTTCTTTTTCCACAAGGTAAAGCATGGAAGTGGCCAGTTTTGTATCTGTTGTACCTGAAATCTTGACCCTTATGAACAATGTTGAAAGACTATCCAGAGTGATAGCTTAATAAGAAAAAAGCAGATGGAGTTTATATGGAATAGGTAAGTCAAGCAGCAAAGAGTATAGCTGTAGGACTCCAGTTCCATAAAGTTCAAAACTAGGCAAATTCTGCTGGGGGGCCTGGGGTGGAGTGGACTCTGTTGGGGCTGTCTCTATAGAGGCAGGCAGGGATCTACAGGATAAGTTAGGGTCTTTGGGTGGGGGGTGCTCTTCTGGAGTAGGGAGAAGCTGCAGAGGTGGAGCATGCAGTGTCTGCAGGAGTGGTATGATCTGTGTCCCTGTCTAAGGCTGGTGGCCCAGTGGGATGGGTATTTGGTGCAAGTTCATCGACCATGCTTGACACTCCTGATTTACACCCTTTTCTGTAGTTATTATGTTTCATTACAGAACAAATGTGTCTGGGACTTGGGGGAGGTAGAAAACAGCTCTTTCCAGACTACACTTGAGTCCTCTAGAGGAATCCCAACCTGAGTATTCCAGGTTTCCTTTTGCATGATTGGGGTTTTGGTAGAGGGCCTTCTTAAGCCTTCATTGTGTGTGTGTTTCAGGTATACAGCACAATGGTTAGACATGTAGCTTATGAAATAATTTAAGGGATAATCTAGTACTCACCTGACACCATACATACTTATACAATATTACTGACTATATTCCCTATGTACTTTACATCCCCGGGACTTTCTCATTTTAAATGAGTGATGGAGGCAAGGGTTGTGGGTAGCTGGGGAAGAGGTCAGGGTCTACGAAATGGCAGAAACAGGTCAACAGGAGCTTAGAGGAGTTGTGTGTCTGCACCTTTGCCAGCAGAGGATGCACTGTGGCCACCCATGCACACACTTCATGCACCCTGGCTAAGGGGTACAACAGACCAGAGAGCTGAGAGCCCAGCTACCATTGTCTTCCTTTGTGAATGCAAAGGACCCAAGCAGTCATGTGACACTGGTTATGAGCTCTGAGCATCTGTCTATGGTGCATGTGGGGCGGGGGAATGAGAACATGGGGGATAGTATCTTTGGCCAACCAGGGCAGAGGAAGGGTTTCAGGACAGTGTGCAACAGGATTCCTCAGGACACCTGGACATGCAGGCTAGTGGGTCACAGGGGTGTCTGAGCTTCTGTGATGGGCTGGACAACTGGCCTTTCAAAGCAGAGGTGACCATTAGTGATTACTGTGCAGCAGGAATGTCTGCCAATCAAATTGTGAGAGGACCCAAGGTAGTTAATGTGATGAATGAAGGGAGGCCCTGCGAACCTAGCCCTGGGAACCAGGAGGTCTGGAATTTGGGCCTGAAATTGGGGCATTTCTCTGTTATCCCAAGCCACCCCCTTTCTTTGGGCTTCAGTGTCATTGTTCTGGAAACTGAGAGAGCCAACCCTATCTCTCAGTTCTGACTTTAGGATTCTGCTGTAGACACTAGTGTTCTTGCCTGCCTTGTGTCCCTGTTCTCTCCACCTGGTCAACATGATTCTCCTGGCCACAGTGACTGGTTCAGGGAATTGAGGGTTGCACATAGGTGATAGAGTGGCATGTGTGTGTGACTCTGGTCAGTGGTGGCTATTAGAGTACTGCTTCAGGACCAAAACCACAGCTGTCTGGTCATAAAGATGACCATTATGACAAAGATGGCTCTAAACCACCTGCCCTGGAGGTGGCAAGGACCCTGGAGCAGAGCCTGTCCCCTGACAGGATGGCTAGGCACACAGATATCTGCTCAATGCCTTCCAATTCTGGGATTCTCTGGCTTTTAAGGTTCTGAGATTTTCTGATTTGAAGTTTGAAACCTGTAGCACTGAATCAGTGTTAATACACCCAGTAATTAACCTACAGAGGAATATTGCTGTATGTGCTGCCTGCATGGGGGCATGTATTATTGTTGTCAGACATCAATGTAACCAGGTAGTGTCTGGGTGCCTGGCCAGGTCCAGAAAGTGAGGGGGGCTAGAACCACCTGCCCTGGAGCAGGGGCCTCTCCTGGGAACTTCATCTGGGAAGGTAGCCCTCCAGAGTTAGGTGGACAGGGTGTGGGGGCTAGCAGATCTGTCCACAGATGGCACTGACCATCCCTCTTTGGCTGGGGCTCCAAGGTGGGCTGAGCAAGCAAGATAGGGTGACTGGAAACAGCAGAAGGCCACCTAGATATCTGGTGGCAGATAGCAAGATGCCTAGTTGCCTTTGTTCTAGTAGAAACAGGCCAGTTAATGGGAGACCAAGGGCCATTCCTGGGACCTCAAGTCCGCAGCATGGAATGTACCTGACACCATGTCCAACCAGACCCACAGTGGAGGCAATTTGAACCCTTTCTTTCTTAAGACTACGTCTATCTTGAAACTGAACAGTGCTGACCCTGTAAGTAAAGGCTGAAGGAAAGGTTGGGGAGAGGGTGAGGGCAGAAGCAGATGACATCAATCTTTATATTAGAAAGTCAAAAATTCCATCAGATAGATAGATAGACTCATTCATTCATTCATTCATTCATTCATTCATTCTGCATGGTTGTTTCTTTTACCAATTTCCTCACCTTTGCAAGCTGGGTAAAATTTGATGGCCATGCAAGTAAAACTTCCCTCACAATGCCTGACCTACGACAGGCCCCTAGTCAGAGAGAGCTCTTTGAATTATTGACATTGATATTTAAAATATTGATATTGTATTCCTAGAGCCAAGCATTATGTAGCAATATCACTGCCAATTCTTCTTCTCACATTAGACAAGACATTTCATAAATGCCCATGTAAAGGAAGAAGCTGCTTCACTGAGGGCAGCTGATCTATTAGCCCAACAGATGAGCCCAGGAATGACAGCCTGGGGCCAGTAAGCACTGGCCCACAGAAGGTGGTTTCTGCCAACATAATGTGACCTAGCCATTGAGTTTGGCCTCTGGACTGGGTCACTGTCCCCAGCAAACCAGGCCTTACCTCGACCTCCTGCTCCAAGGTGAGCTGCCGCTCCAGGCTGCACTCCACCATCTCTGTAGTCACTGGGAGCTTCTCAGGCAGCTTTGTGCAGCGCTGGATCAACACGGGGTTGCAGCCATTCAGGAACTGGTAACCAAACATGAGGTCTTCCTGCCAGTGATTCATGACCCGCTCTATGGAGGAGAGAAGTCTGAGATCTCAGTGCGGGCAGCCTGGGCCTGGCTGGGTCCCTTCTCCCACACACTCCCTTGACACTTGGCTGACCTTAGGCCCTTCCTGCCATGTCCAGTCACCTGTCCCCCTGCCTGTCATTGGGTCAGGCCAGCACCAGTCTGTTCTCCCTGAGATGGGCTTTGGAAGGTTCCTGGGCACCCTTTTCTCAAAGACAAAAATTAAAATAGGCAAATGGGAGTGTGTTAAACTGAAAACTTGTGCACAGCAATGAAAGCAGTCAGTAGAATGAAAGGGAGCCTACAGAATGGGGGATGGTGTTTGCAAAGCATGTGTGTATCTGGTGATGGGTTAATGTACAAGATATATAAGGAACTCTTATAATTCAATAACAACAAAAACAACAACAAAAGCTAGTAGCCCAATTAAAAAGTGGATAAAAGGACTTAAACAGATGTTTCTCTGAAGACATAAATGGCTAGTAGGTCTATGAAAAAGTACTCAGTGAGCTTAACGATCAGGGAAATGCAAGTTAGAACTACCTCACACCTGTCATGATGGCTAGTATAAAAACAAAAAACAAAACGGAAGACCACACGTGAGGGTGTAGAGAAATTGGAACCCTTGTGCACTGTTGGTAGTAATACAAAATATGCAACCACTAAAGAAAACATAGTGGCAGGTGCAGAGGGTGACAGCCTGGGTAATGGGGGAGGCCTGGGCAGCTGGGCCTGGCAGGCTAGCCATGGTGGAGCAGGGTAGGGCAGCACTTTCCAATCCCAGACTAGTCTTTCAGCACCATGAGAGCCCCCAAAGGCACACTCACCAGAAATAGTGTTGCTGATCTTGACGAAGATTTTTTCAAAGTCAGCAAAGTCACTCCAGGAAGACTGGAACATGTGCATGAAGCGGTTGATAAACAGGTTCTCCATTCTGCAAAACGGGACAGACGGCATCATCTCTCTCACACATGCTGGGCCTCCCTCTGCAAAGACCCTTCACACTGTGGTCTTACAGAGCCTCTAGATACCACCTGGGCAGTGGAGACTTAAGCCCAGGGCAGCTCCTGGGAATAGCTGATTGGCCCTGTGGAACCAGGATAGAAACTGGCACCGATACCAATGCTCTCCCTCCTGTACCTCATCCATGACAGAGATTGGCTGCCTGCCATCAAAAATAGTATATGGCTCTGGGTGGTGTGGCTCAGTGGATTGAGCGTCGGTCTAAGAACCAAAGAGTCACTGACTTGATTCCCAGTCAGGGCACATGCCTGGGTTCCAGGCCAGGTTCCCTAGTAGGGGGCGCATGTGAGGCAACTACACATTAGTGTTTCTCTCCGTCTTTCCCCCTCCCTTCCCCTTTCTAAAAATAAATTTAAAAATCTAAAAAATTACACCTACTTAAAAAAACAGTCTGTAGTGCTTCTAATCCCTTGCATGCATGCTCTTGTCCATGCATTCATTCATCCTCAGTGAAGCTTCCAGGAGGAGAATGCCAAATCACCTATGCAGCTGCTCAACCGAGTCTCCTGTTTTAGAGGGATTAGCAGTTCAGTTGAGTTTGACCCTCATTTACTTTCTATCTAACCCTGGCTATGTGGCTGGTGCTGAGGAGGATACAGTTTCTGAATGCTTATTACACAGGATAGAAAAATAACCCAGGACAGGAGCTTGACAGGTTCAAAGTGCATGCTGTAGGCAATAAGGAGTGATATCTGAGTGGTCTAAGCAATCCTAGGGGCTTCCTGGAGGAGGCAGGTGTGGGATGGGCCTGGGAAAGTTGGAGAAGAAGGGAAAAAACTTCCCAGGCTTCCCTACAGAACCCAAACTAGGCACAGAACAGAGGTTTGGGAATTCTGGCCAGTGCTCGCTGTGACACACTCTGCCTCAGTTTCTCTCTGTGGCACGCATGTGGCTGAAAGTAACGAGCAGTTACCTGTTTCATCCCCATGGGCAAGTCTCCCTGTGACATCCAGTGTCAGTCTCAGTTTGAAAAGGACTTCCTTCTGGGAGAGGAGAGGTCTTCCCAGGTTCCTACAATCCCCAGACCTGAGGGTAGCCTGTAGGGAACCGATCCATGGGTTTGGCTCCTGAGTGCCACACGCGCCTATGGGCTTTCCAAAGGGCTGAGCTACATTTGCCATTCCACATGGGGGAACTGATCCACATGGAATGGCAAGTGTAGCTCATCCCTATGGGAAAGCCTATAGGCAGGTGTGGTGCACAGGAGCTAAACCCATGGATCAGTTCCCTACAGTGGTCCAGTGCCAGATGGTACCCAGGTATCTTGTGGGATATTGGGTGTGAGTCATAGTCCACAGTCCAGTCATCCCCCACTGGGAGAGGGTCATAGTCTCTCCAGCTGAGTATCTTTAAATTCAAAACAGGGTGATGTGAGGCAGTATACTCAGAGGAAGCCACAGATCCAGGAAGAAGTGGAGTTGGGAGGAAAATATTTGCATTGTTCTCTAGAGGAAAATATTTCTATATACATACAGACAACGAATACAAGGAACTTCAAAGACCTGTTATTGTAAAAAGAGGAACCTGAAGCTCAGAGAGGGAACCTAGCTCATTTGAAGTCACACAGGCAGGTAACAGCATGGCCAGGTAATGGAACAGGCAGGTGGAAACCTGCACTGATCTGCTTCCTGGGGCTAGGAGAGGCAGGAGCTCTTGTTTCCTCTGCTTCCCCTGCTGCTTTCCTGCTAACAGCTTCTTCATTTTCCATTTCAAAGTTTTGTGTTTGGAAGGGGGTGGGGCAAAGCTCACTGAAGAAGACTGGTCTTGTTCCAAGCATAGCAGGTGGCTCAGAGGAAACAAGTTGCCAGAGTTATACAGAAGTGGTGGGGAAACCAAACTGCTCAGAGGCAGAAGTTCAATGCAGAAGGGCTCTTTGGTGACCTTAGCCATGAGTTTCAATTTTCCATAGGCAGGACTGGGCTTAGCCATAGGCAGAATAGCACTGTGATGGCATAAGACACAGGGACACAGGCCCTGGGTCTATGGATTCTTTCTATCAGGAAGCTGCAGTGCAGAGCAGGCCACCAGGCTCAAGTTGGCCACCCTTTCCCCATCAGACCAGTAGGGGGCTGGAGCAAAGTGTCTTTGAATCCCCAACCCATGTGCTGGGGTCTGGACACAAGGACCCTGGATGGAGCTGGGAGGCCATGTGCAAGTCCTCACCAAGCCAAGAGAAGGCAGCTGAGATGCATGCAGGTTAGCACAGAGTGTTAAGGTCCTGGTCTGAAATCTCAGCCCCATTGCTTCCCAGCCATGTAACCTTGGACAAGTCTCTAACCTTGCTGTGCCTCAGTTTTCCTCATCCTTGTTGAAATGGGCATAATGATTGTCTCTGCCTCACAGGGCTGACATGATGTACAGAAAACATTAGCATATAAAAAGAGATCTACAAATATTAGTGACTAGTACTATAATTATCATTTACTGTTAATATTAAAGTCTGCAGCCTTAGGCCACAGTGTTCTGGGGGGTACTAGTAGGTTAAGTCCATAATCCATTCTATAGCACAGAACTTTGCCTGTCCCTTCTCTGGGGGCTTTCTGTCTCATTCACTCATTCTCTTTCTTCATGTCTAAGTCATAGAAGATTTTTGCCTATTGACTCCTCTTCCTCTTCTCTCTGCTCCTCAAAAGTGTTCTCAACCAGGACACTGGTGACTTCTGAGTGACTATATCCAAAAGGCTTGGTCAACCTTAAACTACCCTGATCACTCTGAAGCATCTGACACCCAACCCCTATCTTCTTGACACTAAAATGCAGAATGTCCATCTCCTCAGACCTTGTCCCTGCTTCAAACCCCCAAAGTCCTAACCTCCGCTACCCTCCCCAGGTAAAGGGTAGGCTCCCTGCCCACCTCCCTGCCTTGGCAGCCTCAGGTCCACTTCCCTACACAGTCTTGAACTCTGGTTCTCCTGGGTCACCAAAGTTATCACTACCCAGAACGCTACCCCCTCTGCTCCTCTAATCGGTGTGACAAACTCCTATGACTCTTCAAAACCCACGTTGGCCTTCTATCTCAGAAAGTGTTTTTCAGATTCATCCCCAGAGTTACTGCCTCCTTTGCTTTGATTTTCCCCAGGGCCCTTTTCCTAAGGAATGTCCACCTCATACTAGTGTGATGAGCGTACACAGCTCAGTCCCCACTAGACTGTGGACTTTTTGGAGCTGGGACCAAGGGGTCATTTTTGATCCATCTTGGGCCCCCAGCCCCCAAAAGCTCAATAGACACTTGTCAAAGGAAGAGTGGCAGGTAGCTACGTTCTCTGGGCCTGCTTCCCTGGGGGTGGGAGAAGCCCAGAAAAGCTAGCAAACAGATGGTAACAGTGCCTGAAAAGTCAGCTCCCTGGTCTCAGGACTGAGGATAAAGTCCTTCTAAATACCCAGAATAGTCAGTAGAGTAAATTCATCTTACAGTGTTCCAGACATCACCATGGGGACATTGCATACATGAGTTCATTTAAACCTCATAACAATTTTAGCAGTTGGGCATGATAGTGCTCATATTATAACAATGAAACTTAGGTTCAGAAAACTGAATTCTACCAAGATGGCACAGCTAGAGTCTGAATCTAACTCAGCTAGCCAGGCTTTAAGTAAGCAACCTTCTGCTTTTAAAGGGTAGAGATGAGTTGGTACTTGTTGCTAATTTTAAAAGATTTATATATTCCCCCCCCCCAAGGAAAAGAAACATATAACCTGCAAGTGTGGTCCATGGACATCACCTGGGGGCTTACTGGAAATTCAGACTCTTATCCCACTGATCAGAATCCTTGGTCTGGTGTCTCATGGTGGTGGTGCATGTGCACAGGGTTGTTTCAGGGATGGTGTGCAGACCTATGTTCCCTCACTGGGAAGCCTGGCTGTTTGTCCTTGTTGCCCAGTATCCAGGAGACACCCAGTTGTCCTAAGATGGGCCTTGCAAAAAACAGCCATTGTGAGCCATTAACAGCAAAAAACTCATTAAACTATGCCTTCCTTGAATGAGTTTGTTTCAAGGCAAGAATCGGCATTTTCTTTTTCTAATCCCATTACAGGCTTCAGGCAGACATGGGGGAGGGCTACCAGAAAAAAAAGGCAAAGATTGCTGGGACCTAGTATAGTCCTGAAGCCAGGCATACAATAGGCACTACAAAAATGCCGGGTGAGCTAAACTGAAGAGCAGAGGACACAACAAAGAGAAAAAAATGAAAAGGGGAAAGGGTAAGTGCCCTTTAACCTCATTTCCCTGACCTGTGTACTGAGAGACACCTGAACCCCTCTGAGGAGTCTAGAGAGAGCATTGAAACAACATTAAGCAGATTTCTTTGTACCAGGGTTTCTTGAGCCCTTACAGTCTTCTAGAGCATGGACTGTCAGTGTGGTCCCCAGAACAGCTGCACCCCCTGTGACCTTGTCAGATATGCAGATTTTTCAGGCCCACAGCTGGCCTCCTGAATTGGACACTTGGGAGTGGGTCCAGAAATCCAGGTTTTCACAAGTTCCCAGGGGATTCTGCTGCAAGCTATAGTTTGAGAACCACTGCTGAGAAGGTTGCAATATTTTCAAATTAAATTGACTATAGAACAATCACCTTTTTAGGGAAATGATACTTTATGCTTTGTGCCTTGTGTTAACTCTTGCTCTTATTTTATGACCCATTTTAAACAAGAAAAAACGCTACTTTGGCAAATATAATTTAAAAATTTTTAGATATAACTTTTAGGTGGGATTTCCACCCCCTACATTTTCTCAACAAATTTCATTTCCAATGGGACAGAGCTCTGATTTTGTAACAAAATTCAATAGAGGTAAATAGGATTGAAAACAAACATAGGCATCAGTTAGAAGGAGGAGATGTCTTTTAAATCTTCCAAGAAGAGTGGGGGGCTTTGGGGTGGCATTTGTAAAGTTAAGGGGAAGAACCCTATTTTCTATGACTGCTTTGTGGTGTGCTGCCAGCTTCTTTCTGAGCTGGAGTGGCAATAAGAGGTGGGGTCTTTTTCCCACACAAAACTCATGGCTTTGGCCTCCAAAGCCAAGAGAGTAAGCTCTCTCAACATCCCTCCCTCTCCATTCTTTCATCTTACCCTCTCTTGCTCTTTCCTAGCTTGAGGGCTCCACCCCTATGCCTTACCAGCCTGCTTCCATCACTCTCAACCCTCACTAGAACTCTGTCCCTTCCTTTGTGATTCTATCTTCTCTCTCTAGGACCCTGCTCTTCATCTTAGGGGCCAGCTCTTTCCTTGCTTGTACCAGCTTCTTTCAAGGAGCTGCCATATACATGATAATGTTGTCTCACCTCAGACAAGCACTGGGCACTGGGTGGCTGGTGTGTGAAGCTGGAACAGAGGTTAAGGGGAATTACTGCACTACACAGACTCCTTTTCCTGCCCTCGTCCCCTCAACAGCCAAGCCTGTATCTAGCCCTTGGCCTCTTTTCCCTGTGCCTCACAAGGCTCCTGACCTTACTTGGCCTCAATGCTCTCTTAAGGATTTTCTGCACAGACTCAAGACTGCATTTCCTACTACCCACCAGACCTGGCCAGCAAAGGCTGCACAGGCCTCTTGATCTCAATGTGCCCCGTAACTGGACTCATCTTTCCCTCCAAACCTCTTCTTCCTCAGCTTCCCTTTTTAAGACCCATCTACTTTTCTTACAAGCCAGATGCATAATGTCAAGGTTGCTTGGGTTCTCCCATCAGCATCTCCCCACTGTGATATGAATTCAAACTGGATCCTAGGTCTGTTCATACAACATCCCTGATCTCCTGTTCCCTGTCTTCAGTCAGCTTCTTCCCTTCCTCTGGGCTCTCTCATATGACCTCCCAAAGGCTACCAGGTCAAGCTTCTGCAACGCAGCTCTAACTCCCTGTACATCTTCTCATCTCTCATTGAGCATTGCAAATCCAGACTTGTAGTGGTCAACTGTGGCTCATGACAGCATTTCTGGTGCTGCCTCTCTAGAAAGATGACTGGGGTATGGGTCAGGTGCCTCTGGCCCAGGGGGAAGTATATCCCTTCGAGGAGCTATCCCCATCCAATCCCATATGATGAAAAATGCCCAGTGGATGAGGGTATGAGCACCCTGGTCCTTACATGAGGCTGATCAACTCTCCCAAAATTAAGTCACATTTCTGCACTGTCCTACTGTACTGGGAAGGAAGCTTTCTCAATTTCTTTTAAAGAGAACATGTCCTTATCAGTCTGCCAACCTATTGCAATCAAGCTTCAGACTTTAAACAGTGAGTAGTGAATAAACACATAAGATGCTTCTCCTCTGATGCTGTCAGGAAATCTCACAACTCATCTGGTTCTGTGAGCAGGCTCAGTCATGTCTGAACTTAGCATATGGTGGCTCTCTCTGCCCCAGTATCCTTGTCCCACTTCTCTGTGTCTGCTTGGCCAGGAGCAGGGCTAGGCCAGATGGCATTCTGCTGTGAAGCCTTCCTGGATCCCATAATGAGATAACACTAGAGAGACTGAGGGTTCCTCTATGAGCCCTTGAGGGCAGAAGCCAATCTACAGTTGCTCAGCAGGTGAGTGATGATGGAGAAGTGGGTCCTGCCTGGATGACCACATTATCAAGAATGGAGGCAGACTGTCTATGGAAAGAAGCTTCTCCCTGCATGGTTAAAATATGTAGTACATGTGCATACTATATTATCATAAAAACTCCAAGTTAGAACTGTAGTCTTGTTTTTAGATGAAAACACCCAGGCTGAGAGAAGTTAGACAGTTTCCCTAGGATCACTATCTAGTAGCCCAAGCCCCTCTCCCATGTACCCCTTACCTCCCCAGGGTAGAGGTGGTTCTTCTGAACTCCTTCCCTAAGGTCAACCCCCTTTGACTCAGACTTCACACCACTCCACCTCAAATGCAGAGGTCATGTCTCTTATCTCCTCCTTAGGACTTCATGGATCTCAGTTCACTGTGCCAAGAAAAGTGGTGCTCAGCTGATTGCTCTGTTTGTGCTGTGCCAGCTGAGGCTGAGGGCCCATCTCAGATGTCTTCCATGTCATTTGGGTTCCACAGCTCAAGAAGCCAAGTGACATGAGAAATGTAAATAAAGATGGGCTATGGTGTAACTTGAAAGATGGTGGCCTGTGAAGCCAATCCTGGGGAGCACAGGGGAAAAAATATCACTTAGACCCAGGGGCTTCTAGGAGTTTCTGGAAGAAGAGGCACCTCACCAAAGTCCTGAAAAATGATGAGTTGGACTTAGCTGGGCAAAAAAGGGCATTTGAGGCAGAAGAAACAGCATGAGCAAAGACAAAGGGAAATTAAGTCTCCTGGCAAACCAGTCTGGATGCTCATGTCTGGAATGTCTTATGCAGGTGGGGGCAGGATAGAAGTGGGGGAGCTGGGTGGATATACCTGGGCTCTCGCCTGCAGTTGGAGTAATCACTGAAAGATCTCAGAAATTGGAATAAAAGAGATGTGTTTGCCTTTGTAGATGGAACCTCCAACAAACTATATGTCCACTTGATAATAACCTTCCAACAGCTATGCGGGATGGAACCCAGAGAAGCAGGTAGAAGGAGGTTTCTGAACATCCAGGGATAGATGGTAGACCTGGGAGAGGAAGGTGTATGTTCAGTGAGACCCCAGGAGATGGACTTGACCCCACATGCAACTGGGAGGAATATAAGCCTAAGGAAGGAATCTAGGCTAATAGCTTCAAACCTAGCTGCACATTGGAATTTCCCAAGGAACTTTTAAAATATACCTATATCCAGACTGGAAGATGTTGGCAGGTGCAGGCATGGCAGGGTGAGGGAGGGTGAGGTAGCATAGAATCTGCATCACTAAATGCACAATTAGACTTGTGAACCACTGATCTGAGCTACCATTAGCCATGATGGGGATACATGAGAAGGAATGGTAATTGTGCATGTGTGAAGTGAGGCTCTATGAAGTGGCAACAAAGGACCCTGAGAGGCAAGTTGGGTCACACTCATTTTATTTTGACAAAGTATACTCAGCACCTAGTCTGTGGCAACTGCTGTGCTAGGCTCCTGAAATACAAAGATGACCATGACCTTAAGGAACACCAAGCAGACATAAGAAAGGCACAGTCTGGTCTTCATTCCACCATCCATTCATCCATCCACCATTTGCATATCTATTCATCTCTCTCTTCCTTCATCATCCATCTGTTCTTCTTTGTCTCACCATCCATGAATCTACCCAGCACCATCCATCCTTCCACCATTCATCCATCCTTCCACCATTCATCCACCCTCCACAATTCATCTATTCTCTATCCATCTGTCTACCATCCAACCTTCTACCATTACCAAGCAAGGACATACTATTCCCCAAAGCAGTATCTTCTCCCGTGACTTCACTGCACCTCCATTTTATCAAGTTTCTTTTCCTGTCACAAGGGCATCTGTTCTGCTTATCTCATTTTGGTCTGGGCTCTGCCTTACTAAAGCAACATGCTTTTGACTCAACAATGCCAGTCTCTGGGTGGGAATAAGACATTTAATAGCCATGATGCTTCCAGAAAGCCAGATGTTGTGTACTGCTGCATTACCAACCCAGGCATTTGGTTTTAATTTTTCTTTCTAGTTGATCCCAATTATAGAGATAGTGGTGAGGAGGAATCCCCAGCTTTGGACCCAAATAGACCTAGATTCAAATCCTGGTTTTGCCAATTTCTGCCTAAATAATTTTAGGTTAAGTTCTTTGACCTGGACCCAGTGGAACCTCAGTTTACTCATCTGGAAACACACTACCTACTTCCCAAGATTGCTGTGAAGGTTAAAATAGATGATTCTATGTAGAAAGCACCCACACCAAGGAGCTTGGTGTTTAGCAGAGGCTTGTTAAGTCAGGCCCTTACTACTATGCCTTCCCACTTAGATGCAGCTTTAGAGAGACAAATGCATATGGTCTTTATGATGTGAGGGGATTTCCTGCAGAGAATTAGTGTGTGTGTGTGTACAGTTCTTCCAAAATGTCCAAAGAACAAAGGTCTTGACTCAGGCCTGGGCATGTGGCCTCCTGCACTTTCCTTTCAGAAGTCCAAGCAAATAGGGCACCTTTCTCTAGGGGAGCAGCTATGCATCTAAGTGAATATTGCACAGAAACTGACTGGGTTGGTAGTTCTCCACCTATTTTCTTCCCGATGCCCACTGTGGGCCACAGTTCTACTCTGGGGCGGACTCGGCTCCTGGCTCTGGGTTCAGGAGGTGCTGGAGCTCCTCAGGGCATTCTAACTCTCTATCAAGTTGCAGAATGAGGATTTAAGGTTTTCTGGATTTCCATGCTTATGAGAATTCCCTAAAGTGTCAAGGTACAGATTCAAAGGTCCTTCTATTAGCCCTGGGATGGGACTGGGGCTCCATATTTTTAACAAGCACCCAGGAATCTCAGGATTCAGCAAGCTTTAAAACCCCTGCAGTAATTTGACCTCAAAGAGGATGCATAACACTCTGATCTCTGCAATTTAGTAGCAGGGATCTTGGCCTGGGTATTTGACCTCCTTATTCCTCAGGTTCCTCACCTGCAAATGCCTACCTTATGGGGTTGTTGTGAAGGATGGATGGGGATAAGTAATGCATGCCAGGGATCAGCACAGGCATGGTGGCCATTATCACTGCACAGCCCTGCCGTCTCGATGACAGCCTGCATACTTTTTTCCCTTGAAGTGGCCATAGAGAGGATAAGATGTGGGTAGGATTGAGGCATTCCAAGGAAGGACTTCCATTTTGAGGTGAAACATAGCTATCTGGAGTCTTCCAGGTTGTAAGTTTTTTTTTTACATAGAAGATATGCTGTGATTGTGCATTGAGAATCCACTCTATAATCAAGATATATTCAAAAGCTTTTGGAAAAAAAAAAAGGTATTTGGCTAAGCTGCTCCCTAAGCTAATGGGCCCCATGAAGAAAGGAGTGAGGGTCACACTTGCAGCCCTGGCCATGGGAGAAGCTGTCCAGTGTCCTTAAGTTCTCCTAGACTTACGCTTTAGAGTAGTTCAGAACAAAGTCCACTCCTTTCTCACTATCAAACTGGATATCACGAGGTAAATCCTTGTGGCTTTTGGCATCGATACTCAAGGGGAATCCAGGGTTCCATTCCATCCATCTGAGCATACAAAAGGAGGAGAAAACTGGGTTAATGCCTTTGGGTCGGCACCTTAAGGTGAAGACTGTCTGTGTAGTATGAGGATGTGCCTGCCATCAGGGCAACATATTATAGTTGAGGGTGCATCCAAAGAGGTGCTGGGACCCCTCCCAGGACCCTGAGTCAGCCCACTTTTTTTTCCTTGAGCATTATAGTGGGAGGCCTGAGGCCTCCTCAACCTAAAACTGAGCTTACAGCAGAGGGATAGTGAGTGAATGGTAGGTGTATACCATTGTGTGAAAGGAAATGAAAAAGTAAGTATTAGAAGACCTAATTTATTTGAGGTGACACTGAACAGCAATGTCTCCCAATGTTCTCCCCCAGCACAGAACTGCCTTGTTGGTCACCAAAGTTACATTGTGGTGAAGACTGCCCCACCATGCCTGACCTAGACATCCATGTCTCACCATCTTGGTCAATGCACCCTAAACTGTGTGTGGTGTTGGTGTGGGGTGGGGGTCAGGGGGTAGGGACACTTGTTATGACTGAGCAGTAGGGTGTACAAGGTGGTAGGTAGCTAAGTGAGCCGTCTGCTTCTACCAGGCACAGATAGCTGCCAATAGCAGGTTTAAGGCTTCTTAACATCATAATAGCTCCCCCTAACAAATGACCATGCACTCTATTCAGCCAAAGTTTTTGTATCCTGGTGTCCTTAAAACTAAACCTGCAGCATTGGATATTTATGTTTCGTTGTTTCAAATTTTACTTTTGTCTTTGTTTATAGCAAAAACAAAACAAACTGTCAGTTCCTTTAATGCAGGGAGAATGATCTTATATTTGTTTAAAAACCAAAATTTACATTCTGAGATTTCAGCTTTTCTAGTTATATTCTTAATGTTCCTTCCTTTCAAATAAATCTCTCTTATGAGAGGAAAGTAAAACATTGAGATTTTTGGTCACAAAAAAACCTTTACTGTTTCAGAAGAGGAAGAGCAAGAAATTGAAAACTTATTTGAAAAAATAATGAAAGAAAACTTCCCTAATTTGGCAAAGGAAATAGACATACAAGTTCAGGAAGCACAAAGAATCCCAAACAAGTTGGACCCAAAGAGGACCACATCAAGACATACCATAATTAAAATGCCAGAGGTTAAAGACAGAGAATCCTAATAATAAGAGAAAAGCAGAGAGTTACTTACAAATGAGTACCCATAAGACTATCAGCTGATTTCTTAAAAGAAACTTTGCAGGCAAGAAGGGACTGACAAGAAGTATTCAAAGTGATGAAAAGCAAGGACCTATGACCTAGTTTACTCTATCCAGCAAAGCTATCATTTAGAATGGAAGGGCAGATAAAGTGCTTCCCAGATAAAGTAAAGTTAAAGGAGTTCATTATCACCAAGCCCTTATCACATGAAATGTTAAAGGAACTTACCTAAGAAAAAAAAGATAAAAACTATGAACATTAAAAAAGACAACAATTCACAACTATCAACAACTGAATCTAAAAAAAAAACCAAACTAAGCAAACAACTAAAACAGGGACAGAATCACAGGCATGGAGATCATTTGGAGGGTTATGGGCAGGGAAGAGGAAGAGACAGGATGGGTGAGAAGGTACAGGGATTAAAAAGCATAATTGGTAAGTACAAAATAGACAGGGGGATGTTAAGAACAGTATAGGAAATGGTGAAGCCAAAGAACTTGTATACACATCCCATGCACATGAGCTAAGGGGGTAATTACTGGAGGGTAGGGGTTACTGGGTGGAGGAGGACAATGGGGAAAAAATTGAGACAACTGTAATAACATAATAAAATATACTGAAAAATGATTAGTGCCAATAAAATTTAGTAAGGCATCACTACAAGGTAAATATTTTAAAAAATGAGTAATTTATCTTTATCCTAGCAATACTTACTTACAAACAGAAAAATATCCCACTCAGAGTTTTGCAAGCTATAATTTCCCTAGTTATAAAGTAACTTGAAAGGAGAAATACCTGCATGAAGAAAACTAGACATTGTCTTGAAAGAACAGATCGAGTTCTCAGATGGAAAAAGCCCAACAATCACTAAAATGCCAGCACATAACACAATTCATATATAATTCAAAACTATTCTCATGATGAAAATCTTTAAAAAGAGTAGTGAAATAACAAAACAGCTATTAACATATATTAGAAAGTTGTGATAATAAAAAAATGGTGCTGGGCTGTAGAGTAAAAAAACAGACTAATACACAAAGTCCAGAATCAGACCCAAGAAAATATGTGAGTATAATACAAAACTAGCTAATACTTATTGTGTGCTTTCTATGTGCCAAATAATATTCTGTGTGTTTTCATGGTTTAACCAGTTTAATTCTCTCAACAACCCTACGATGTAGTACTATTATTCTGTCTACTTTATAGATTGTGTGGGGATTGAGGCACAGAGAGATTCAACAGCTTTCATAGGACACAAAACAAGTGGCTCTAAGTGGAGGCTAAGCCCAGAAACTGGCACCCAGGGCAGTAGAAAGAAATATATTATATAATAAATGATATTGGAGACCTTTGACTCCTACTTCACATTATGTATAAAAATACATGGCAGGTGAAAAGAGGCCTAAAGTTAAAAAACAAAATTATAAAAGTGTTAGACAAAAATATAGGAGTATTTATGTAACTCGGATTGGGAGAGCCTTCTAAACAAAGCAGGAAACCCAAAAGTTATAAAGGAAAAACAATATGCATAGTTTAGAAAATAAAATCCTGTGAGAAAAGCAACAGAAGACAAATGACATGCTGTACATATACCAAAGGGACACCATCCTAACATGTAAATAGGCACTTCAAAGTAAGGCAACGCAGAGATGCTTAACACACCAGTGGTCAGGGAAACACAGATTAAAACAACAGTGGATCTCAGGGGTTTTCAGAATGTCAAAATTTTTAAAAATCAGTATCACCAGGTATTGGCAAAAGTATGAGTTAAAGTACATTTTTATAAACAATTGGTGGGACTGAAAATTACTTAGAAATTTTGGGAAAGGATTTTTGCCAGTATTTCTTAAAATGAAAAATATTGATTTGACCCAGGAAGGTGTGTTCTGGATATTAATCTGACAGTAATTAAAACACCGGTACATCAGGATATTTGTACATGTTTGCTTCTTGCAGCACTATTTGTAATACCAAAAACAAAGACACAAAAGGGAAACAACATAAATGTTCATCAATAGGGGAATGGTTGAATAAGTTAAGATACTTTCATATAAAGCAAGAAATAAGTGGTAATTTAAGGAGGAAGAATGGTGAGATACTACTTCACAGTTGAGATTGATAAAATGAAAACACCTCAAGGTGTAAAGTCTGTTCATGATGTAGGGAAATAGTAACCTTCAGAAATAGCTGCTAGGAGTGAAAATTGGCAGAAACCCTTGGAAAACAATGGGCAATATCTAGAAAACTTAGAATGTGGTCTACAACCCTGCAAGCCTACTTCTAGGAATATTCCCTAGAATAACTCTTCTAGGAGAGCACCAAATGATGTATGAGAAATGTCATTGAAGTATAGCATGTAGTAACCAGAAGTTAAAAACAGCCCACATGTCTATCAGTAGGAGAGTGGGTGAGCATGGTAGTTTATTCATAAGATGGTATGCTATACAGAAGCTAAAATGATGGATGACACCTATCCGTGTCAACTGGATGCTTTTTAAAACAATGATGAATGAAAAAAAGTAAGGCACAGAATGATTATTAAATAATGTAGATTAAAAACTATGATACCATGCATTGCTCTATGTGTGTGTGTTTGGGTACCACACAGGTACATGAAGTCACAGTGAGAGAATGTGGGCATTGAGTTATGACCTGTGTGGACTTAATCATCTCCCTACCTGGCTGATTGAGTGATGAGGGCCAGCTGGACTTGCCAGCTCTCTGGCATATTAGAGACTATTCTTAGTTGTGACTTTACTTCCATACTCTAATCTGTAAGCCTGAGAGTTCATGTGAAAGAGGAAGTCCAAGATAATGCAGACTGCACAAAGTCAGCATTTCCTGAACGGAAACAGGGGTGGGGGTGGGTCTGAAAAGGAAAGATTAGTGGAAGGAGGAAGAAAAAAAATTGACGATTAGATCTGTTAGAAGGGGGCAAACTGTCTCGCCAGAAAACCCTTCTGCCCCATCCCCCTAGTCCCTCCCAAAGCCCCTTTTCACTGAAAAAGTAGTTTTCCTGTAAAAGACTACTACCGGGGATCAAACCTGCAACATTTTGGTGTATGGGACAATGCTCCAACCAACTGAGCCACCTGGCCAGGGTTGAGCTAAAGATAGTTTTGAGGCTGGGGCAACCAGTAGGGATTTCTTGGCTACTTACAGCACCACTGCTATGTCCCTGAAAGTGGGGGGAAGGATAAGAAGCTAACAGACAAGAGATACCTTTAAAAACTAGAAAAGTTAAAAAAAGATGCTACCTAGTTACAGCAAGAATTAGTGAAATTGGGTACCCATACACTGCTTGTGAAAACTGGTTAAGGTTTTTGAAAAGAAATTTGTCAGCATATACTAATCACTTACACTATTCGCTTTAGTAATTTCATTTCTGGGCACCTATCCTAAGGAAATACTTAAAAATGCACAAAATTTCCATAAAGGCTATCACATTGTTTAGAAAAAAATTAGAAATCTCTGAAATGTCTAGTTAGACTGGTGTTTAAGTAAATTATGGTGCATCCATACAATAGAATTTAATATAAAACCTAGAACAATATTTGTGATGAGATTTTTAAAATATGAGGGAAATGTTTCTGCTAAATCTCTAAGAAAAAAAGATGATGTCAAAATATGTATACATAGTACAACCCTAAATGAGTAAGAGGGAAAATAAATGAATTACAGGTATTTTTCTGCTTTTATATTATTCTCCTTCCATTACTTTATTGGATTAACCCCCCACCCCCACCCCACCCCAAACTACTACATATCCCCTGTGAGAAGTTAAACTATGGAGGAATAGGTAGAAAAGTGTAATGGCCATCACTCCATCAAAGTCTCTCCACACCTCAGGTAATCATGTTAGCTATTTAGCATGATTCCTTCCACTCCTGTCTCTTGAAAAGAGTCTCAAGCTCAAATGTCTCCAGGGGCCAAAGCAGGAAACTAAAAGAAAAAAGTTCTTGATATAGACATTAAACAGGTGTGGACTGAGGAAATGTGGGAAATAAACACCCTCTTGACTCAAAACTCCACAATGATCCATCCAACACATTTAAGGGCTGGATACAGCCCACTGACCACCAGTTTCCACATGAGCACTCTAGATCATGTATTATTATTTTTACTATTATTGTTATTTTTAATCCTTACCTGATGATATGTTTATTGATTTTAGAAAGAGAGAAACATTGATGTGAGAAACATCCATCAGTTGCCTCCAATACATGCCCCAATTAGAGACTGATCCCACAACCTAAGTATATGTCCTGGCTGGGAATCGAACCCACAACCTTTTGGTGTACAAGATGACACTCCAAACAACTGAGCAAACTGGCCAAGGCTATTATTATTTTTAAAAAGCTTTACTGAGATGTAATTTACATACCATAAAATTAACCCCTTAAAATTATCCAGTTAATAGGTTTTTAGTATATTCACAGAGTTGTGCATCCATCATTATAATCTAATTTTGGAATGTTCTTGTCTCAAGTAGAAATCTTGTACCTATTAATAGTCACTCCCTATGCCCCATCTCCAACTTCCAGCCCTAGGCAGCCACTAATCTATTAGTCTGTGTCCATAGATTTGCCTGTTTGGGCATTTCATATAAATAGAATCATATAATATGTGTTTTATTGTAAATTACTTTTCCATTTAGCAGAATGTATTTGAGGTTCATTCATGGTTTAGCATGCATCCATGGCTCATTACTTTTTAATGCCAAATAATATTCCATTATATGAATAGATCACATTTGTTTATCTATTCATCAGCTAATGGAATTTAGGTTGTTTCCACTTTGGGGTTATTATGAATGTATTTGGTTAATATACTGGTTTAACATGCATGTGTGTGTACAATTTTTTATGTGTAGAAATGTTTCTGTCACTTATGTGTAGATTCTGAGGAGTAGAATTACTAGGTTATATGGTAACTGCTAAACTTTTTCAAAGTGGCTATATCATTTTACACTCTACCAACAAAGTATGAATTTCTCCACATGCTTGGCAGCACTTTTTATTGTCTGTCCTTTTTATTCTAGGCATCCTAGTCCATGTGAAGTGGAACTTCATGGTGCTGTCATAATGACCAATAATGCTGAGCATCTTTCCATGGGATTATTTTTGGAGAAGTGCTTATTCATTTCCTTTTATAGCTAAAATATGCATATATTCCATTATATAGATATACCACATTCACCAGTTAATGTATGTTTAGGCTGAACTCACCTTTTGGCTATTATGGACAATGCTGCTATAAACATTCATGTACAAGTTTTTCTGTATACATATATTTTCATTTTTCTTGGGTATATGCTAAGGTATAGAATTGTATCATTTTACATTCTCACCAGTAGTATACAAGGGCTCTTACCTCTCTATATCCTTGCAAACACATGTTGTTTTATCCCATTCTGTGGATGGTCTTTTCATTTTCTTGAAGGTAGAGTTTGAAGCATAAAAGTTTTACAGCTTGATGACATCAATTTACCTATTTTGCTTTTGTTGCTTATGCTTTTGTTGTCACATCTAAAAATCCTTTGCCATAGGTAAGTTCTCTTTGTAATTTTTTTAGGGATCTACTGGCAATTCCACTTCTGGATATTTATCCAAAACACTAATTGAAAAAGATATACGTATCCCTATGTTCACTGCAGCATTACTTATAATAGTCAAGCTATGGAAGCAACCTAAGTATCTATCAATAAATGACTTGATAAAGAGAATGTGGTACAAATATAATGGAATATTACCTGGCCATGGAAATGAATGAAATCTTACCATTTGCAAGAATGTCAATGGACCTAGAGGGTATTATGCTGAATGAAATAAGCCTAAGAGAGAAAAATGCCATATGATTTCAGTTATATGTGGAATCTAAAGAAAAAATAAGCAAATGAAATAGAAACAGGCTTACAGATACAGAGAACAAATTTATGGTTGCCAGATGCAAGAGGCATGGGGGATTGATTGGGTGAAAAAGAGTAAGGAACTATGAAGTACAAATTTATAGTTACAAAATAGTCAATGACAGCATAGTAAATATAGTCAATGATATTGTGATAACACTCATAGTACCAGGTTGGTATAGACTTATCAAGGGGATCACTTTGTAAATTATATAAATGTCTATCCACTATGCTGTATGCATGAAACTACATAAAATAATATTGAATGTCAACTGTAACTTTTAAAAAATCCTTTTCAAAATCCAAAGTCATGAAGGTTTACCCATGTTTTCTTCAAAACTTTATAGTTTTAGCTCTTACATTTAGCTATTTGATCCATTTTAAGTTAATTTATGTATGTGGGGTGAGGTAAGGTTCAGCTTTATTCTTTTACATGTAGTCATTCATCTGTCCCATTTGTTCAAATGACTGTTCTTCTTCCCCTGAATTGTCTCCCTACCTCTGTGGCAAATTAATTTGCCATAAATGTAAGGGTTTATTTCTGAACTCTCAATTCTATTCCATTGTCTATCCTTAGGCCCATACCATACTGCTTTGATTACTGAAGCAGTGTTGTAATTTTGATATTGAGAAATGTGAGCCCTTTAACTTTTTTAAAAAATTATTTTGACTATTCTGGATTCCTTGCATTTCAATATAAATTTTAGGATCTGCTTGCTAATATCTGCAAAAAAAAAAAAGTTGGGATTTTGATAGGGATTGTGTTATATCATTTTGGGGAGTATTGCCATTTAAACAATATTAACTCCTCTGGTCCATGAACATGAGATTTATTTCACCTTATTTAGATCTTCTTTAGTTATCTTCAATGATGTTTTATAGTTTTCATTGTGTAGGTCTTATACTTTTGTAAAATTTATTCATAAATATTTTATTCCTTTTGATGCTATTATAGATCGAATTGTTTTACTTTCAGATTGTTTGTTAGCATATAAACAATTGAATTTTGTGTATAATCTTATACTCTGCTTTTTTGTGTGTCTATTGAGGTGATCATGTTTTCTTGTTTATTGATATGGTATATTACATTAATTAATTTTTGGATGTTAAACTAACCTTCCATATTTGGAATAAATCCTATTTGGCAATATTGTGCAATATAATGCCTTTTATGTATTGCTGGATTTGGTTTGCTAGTATATTATTGAAAATCTTTACATCTGTGTTTATAAGAGATACTAATTTTTTTAATGATGTTTTTAGTTTTGGTATAATACTTGTCTCATACAATGAGTTAGGATTTGTTCCCTTCTCTTTTATTTTTTGAAAGAGCTTATGTAATATTGGTATTAATTTTTTAAATGTTTGGTAGAATTCACCAGTGAAGCCAATTTGGGCCTGAGTTTTTCTTTGTGGAAAGTTTGAGTCAGTTTTAGCAGCTTCCATCTTTCTATGAATGAGTCCATTTTATCCAAGTTATGTAATGGGTTGATATACAGTTGTTCATTGTATTCCCTTTTATTCATTTTAATTTCTATGAGTTGGTATTGATATTCCCTCTCTTATTTCTAATTTTAATATTTTGTATCCTCTCTTTTCTTAGTCTGTTAGCTAGAGTTCATCAATTTTTTCTGGATTATGTATCACTTTTATAAGAAAATTATTATCAGAAGACACAAAAAGTGAAGGGAAATTTTTACAACTGGAGGTGGGAAAACTTCAAGATAAGTTCAAGCTTTTACTGCAGCATTCCTTCTAACTGCCAATATGGTTGATCTCAAGTGTCTTCTATAACTCTTTTTACCATCTTTCCTTGGAGGGGTGGTCAGGAGGAGCTTGGAGACCACAGGGAGCTGGTGCTTGTTCATCACTTAACAGTAGTGAAGGGCTATAAGCTCTGGGCAGGGTTCGTTTCATACTACTACCCTGAGATAGAAGAAACTATAGTCCCATGTCAAGTTGGTCTGATGTCATAACTCACCTGTACTGTTTCTGCCGTGTTTCCAGTTCTTTACGCCTGTGCTGCTTAAGAATGTGAATTTGGTCATCACGGGGCAATTTTGCTATAAGGAAAAGACAAGTTTAAGAAGAGCCATAGGAATAATTATAACAAGGTCCAATATTAATTAACGTTTCCCTCAGACTTCCTGCTCATGCTAAGTGCTTTATATGAGTTACCTGTTTACGCCCCAGAACACTCCCCTATTTTCTTATATGGGACTCTGAGAGTTTGAATAGCTCTGCCCTTGAACTTTACTCAAGTTCACATACCTAATTAGTGGATTTTCAACACAAGACTCAAATCCCATGCTCTTAGTCACTCCTTTCACAAAAGATGAAACCAGTTTCTCCTTCTGCCTGCTCACTCAGCAAGCCTGGTGGCCCTGCACTTTGGGGCCTGAGGATCACGTCCAGATGCATGAGCCAAGCTTCTTTCACTTTGGGCTTTACGAGGACAGGCCAATAACTCTGTCTCTCTCCTACAGGGATTGCTCTGTGCCTCAAAGCACCTGCAGTAGGTGTGACCTTTCTCCAGGTGCTAGTAAACCCCAGGCTTAGAGGGTGAAGTGAGAGTTCCCAGGCACACAGACAGCCATGCCCTCCCTCTGAGCTATAGTCCTTCAAGGGGAATATTATAACCCCTTTTTGTCAGAGGGTAAATGGGCTCCCTAGTAATAAATATCCCCAGGATGTACCCCTAACTGGGCAGTTCTCCAAATGTCAAGTCTGTTGCTGCACTTTCCAGAATCACAGACATCCAGGCCCAAAGAGCCATTTGTGATGTAACAGTAGGGCTTGGGCTCCAGGGCACCCCATGCAGAGGGGCTGTGGGTAGGCTTGGTCTGCATAGTTACCAGTTAGTTGAACTTGAAGTCCCACTTATTGCTGAAAGAGAAAAGAACCTAAAATCTGCCATCTAAAGCAAGACCCTCAAGTGTGCAGACCCCAATCTGGCACTTCCACAAAAGGGCATTCTTCATATATAAGAATCATGGCTGGCCTGATATAGAGGAGGTGAGAGGCAAGTGGCAACAATCAGCCAATGCTTCGAGCTCTCTGAGTGACTCTTCCTTGCATGCCGGCTTCTTAGCATGTGTGAGTCACATCTGGGCCTGGGCAAATTTCTACCTGCTTCAAGTCATGGTCCTTCAGTTTGTTCATACTCTAGACCTGGAGCAATCAATCTTCAGATGCCATGTGTCCACAGAATGAGGAGGAGGACAGTTGCTTCTGTCAATGGCACAATATAGTATTCCCTGTTACAATGCACTTCCTATCATTAGTTCATTGGTTCTTTACAGACATTCCTCAGAGTAGATAAAACAAGAATGATAACTGTCCCCATTTTTTAACTATGAAAACCAAGACAAAGGAGGAAAAAGTTCTCTTCTACCAAGTGTTTTTAAACTACCAGATCAGCCACATCCCACTCTTTCTGACATGGAATTTAACTTAGGAAGCCAAACTCCAAGAATACTTCTGAACTGAATAACTGGAGCTAGAAGGATTTTTTTTCCCCTTGACCTCATGGAAGGAAAAATCACAAAATTTTCTCTGGTGTTGGCCATTGGACAGTAGTGTGGGTTAAGAACTGTTGGGTGCTGGTAAGAACAGAGACTGAGAGTAAGCATTTACAGGCTTTTAGAGAAATTTACCAGAAAAATTCTATGACTGTTATATCTGATAATAAAAACAGGGCATATATTTTGAATGTTTTTGGCTTGGTTTTTATTTCATTTATAGTAGTTAATTTTTATTGTATTTTACAAAAATATCAGTGTGTGATGGAATGGAAGTTTTAAAAATCTGACCTTTCACCACAGAGACCTGCAAAAGCATTATTATCAGCCCCCCTTTCAGGTGAGCTCTGGAATTCCTGCCACACAAATTCCTTGACTGTATTTACTGCTTTGCCCCAACTAATAGTATAAAGGGTAATCATGATCTGACCTATCCCCACCTCACCCTTAGACTCCTGAAATGAAAGATGAGATGACTTTGAAGCCAGCGCAGAGGGAAGAAGAGAGGATCACGTACATTGTGATTATAAGGACAATAACCATGGTTCCCATGTATTGGGCAATTACCGGGCCAAGCACTGTGTGGTGTGCTTTACTACATCCTCTCACTAGATCCCCACCCTGACCCTAAAAATAGGCATTATTATCTCCATTTCACCTGTAAGGAAGCCAAAGCAACTTGCTCTAGGTCACAGAGGTTTAAATGACAGTGCCCAAGTCTACACTTAAACCCAGGTGTATCCCTTTAAAGCCCGCACTCCAGGACACTATCTACTATTTTAGAATTAAGCTTCATTCTTAGTCCTCTGTGTAGACACAATAGGGAACTGGACAGAGTTGGCATCTGTATGTTGGATCCGAAGTCACTCATTTCTCCAGGAATCAGCTGGTTGGACTTAGGAACATGAGAATCATGAGTCTCTGCTCCTCTATCAGGCATCAGGGAAGACTGCAGTGAGCTGCCATTCCTGCTTTCCATGAGAATTGCTTGGGGAATAGGAATGAACTATTTTTGCAGTTTTTTAAAGAAATCCAACATGGAACATGAAGAGAAGAAAGGCAGTTCTGTACCAGGGATCCAGGATTCTTGACAGAGGCAATATCTTGGGGGCACATGCAGAAGGTTAGAGCTGCCAGGTGAAAATCCACAAGCAGGCCAGAGATGGGCACTGTTATTATTCCCACAGATACAGTTCTTTGAAGAAGGAGGATATGCAAACCCTCTCAGTTCCTGGGAGGCTCAGGGGGTGAAAGGGACCTAAGCCGCTTACCTCGTCCATCTCGTAGGACAATCTCGCCCTCACCAGTAATCCAGCGGTAGCAGGGGAACTCGACGTAATCCCCATAAGGCGTTTTCAGCGTGATATACTTCAGGTACCAGTCATCATGAAGCCAGTACTTGCGCTTCTCGATTTTGACCAGCTGGATGTCACCCAGTTCTTCATCCACTGTCACATCATACGAATCAACCTGAGAAGGGGAAAAAGCAAATGAGACTCTTTGAGGTCTTCCGAGCATGTGTATTACCCTGAGTTCATTTAGCCAGGATGTCTGCAGAATGCCTTCCTCCCCAACAGCTCTGTGTTGGGCCTGTGCCATTGCCCTTGGGGTAGCCTGTGTATCTGCAGCTCTCAAAGGCAGATGGGAAGAAAGGGTGAGGGCTCCAGCACTGCATTGAGCCTGTCAGAGGCCAGCAGGTTTGGGAAGCCCTGGACTCCATACCCCTTGGGTACTTTCTAAACCAGATTCACTAATCCTGGAGCTTTTTCCTGGTGACAGGGCCTAGAGTAAAGTAAGCAGGGATGTTCCTGCTGCATGCAGTCCCAGGCATCCCTAATCCCTCTCCTACCAAGCCACCAGCAGAACCTGTGAGGACTACCTAAGTGGAATGAGAATTTAGGTATTTTCAGCAAATGTCTTGCCTTTGAGCACACTGAGCAGCTTGCATATGGTTGCTGCTGTTGCCAGATGCTTGTGGTTAGAAAGCAGAAATCTTATTCTTATGCTCTGTGGTCTAGCCTGGGTTCTGAAGACCAAGTAGCCAGGTGTGTGGAGGGGATGATGCTTCTTGGTCCCTAACAGCTATTTGAGTATATCTTTCCTGCCAGAATGCCTCATCCTGCAGAGTGAAAGAACCCTTCTGCCCTACAATATATCCTGATCCCTAGGGCCTATGAGACCTTGGGGAGGGGCACTCTTTGTACTGCAGGGTCTGTCTGATTCCTGGGGAGAGGCCAGAAGGCTCTGGGTGCAGAGTTGAAAAAGGAGTCCCAGTGCAGGGCTAGATGACCTGAGCAGCTAAAGGGACGGTGAAGAAAGGAGAAACAGAGCTCTGACTGGTAACTTCTGGGGTTGGGAAGAGAAGACAGGTGCCTGAGCTGAGGCCAGGGCAGGGCAGTGGGCCAGGGCAGGAAAGTTCTGACAGGACAAGAATCCCACTCTGTGTCTTGCCTGCCATGGAGATGTAGAATCCAAGACAGAAATTCCCACAGGAGGGAGGAGGGCAGTGAAGGGCAGAGGAGGGTGTAAGCCAGGTATCAGGGTAGCACAGCTAGCCTCAGGGGGTGCCAAGGTGACTGACCCTAAGTCTCAGGAAATTGATTTACTCCCTGAGGCTATGTTTCTTCATTTATCAAGGGGAGGTAATGCCTAGCTTGCAAAGTCATTGAGAAATCCAAATGATGTTAGACCTGAGTGAGCTCCTTTCTCCAAGGGCACAGGCCACTGGTTGTGGTGAGCATCAGAGCCACCTAGCCCTCCCTCCCTGTCTCCTGGGGGTTGGGTCACAGGGCAGCAGGCCCCCCGCACTTCCTGCAAGCAGCTGTGAGCTAGTGCGGGCCCCTGCACTGAGGTCCATCTCTACTACCACACCCAGAAATAGATGTGGGAGAAAGAAATTAAGCCTATGAGCTTTAACTTCTTGGCTCAAAACATGGAGGGAATTTCTGTGAAGGTGGAGAAGGTGCCATCAGCCAGAGGGAGAATGGGAAGCATTTTTGGTGCTGGCAGTGCAGGCAGAGAAAGGGAAGTCAGCATGTGGTGAGGCCTGGGTCTGGGCTGTGGGTGGCTGCTACAGGGGAAGTGGCTTTTCTGTGGCTCTGAGAGGCTGGAGGGGGCTGAAGGTGTCATAGGGGTTGATGCCAGGAAGACTGGGGCTAAGGGGGAGAGGACAGCCATTCTCAAGTAACAGATGCCATGAACATTGTATTCGATGCTCTCATGGGAAGAAGGAGCTCAGCACCTTGGAATGCACAAGAAAGGGAGATGGGGCTCAGGAAGTCTCTCCAGGACTTGGGTGATCCTTAGAAGGAAGGCCATATGTTTGGCTGGTGGTGGTGACTGATAGGGAAAAGATGGACCCACTTCTCTGAGGGAGGGGAGAGCAAGATTACATTTTAACAAACCTGTGGTGTAATCATAGGAGGAAGGGACCTTCCAGTTTCCTCACTCCTACTCCTATAGTCCTGGTAGAGGAGTTTGGAGTTTCACCCAAGATAAACAGACTGAACAAACTCACAGGGATCCAATATGCTATCAGACAGGGTCTTTAGCAGGGTTAGAGGGATACACAGGACAGTCTGGCATGCCTCTGGCTGGGCCCTGGCTTCAGACTCAGTGTTACAGGAAGTGAACAAGGGTTTGAGGAGTTTAGCCCCACCTAATTCAGGAAGTCTTTTAGGGACAACGTCTGGTAACTATGGCTTTGGCATATAAGGGAGCCACTGTTAGAGAGTCACAGAGGATAGAAGGTGGCCTCCCAGAAGATTACAGGATCCCAAACATAAATAGCAAAGTCAGGCTTCGGAAAGTCCAAACTTACTCCTCCATGGCCCAGCACCAAGGTGGCTGCTATATTTGTTGTCTATTTGCCCTGACAATTTAAGTTCTCATGTTCATTCAGCACAGTGGACACTACCAACAGTGAATAGCCCATAACAGGCCCTTGATAAATACCATACATGTGCATGGCTGCATGGATAGTTCCCATTTAACAGAAGGAAACTGAGGCTCAGAGAGGTCAGGCAGCTGCCATGCCATTGTATAATTGTGGCTCCATGATTACAATCCACACCTGTCTGAAGGCCAGTCCAGGTTCCTCCCACTGTCCCTTGCAGCCACATGGTGGGAAAAGCCCTGGACTAGGAGCCAATGACCTGGCTCTGAGTTCTGGTTCAATCCCTTCTTGGAGTATGAGGGGACAATGTGGGTTGGAAGGACATGGAAGCTTCTTAAGAGGTGATATTTGAGGCAGCTCTTGGGACTTGGTAAGATTTCAGAGATGAGATGAGTGGAAGGAGAAGGATGGGCAGGGCATTGTGGTTATAGGAAAGGAGAAAGCAAGATCCCCAAGATGGGGAGGCGGTGGCTAGAGCATGGAGCTCCTTGGGGCAGAGATGGCAGGTGCTGTGTGAGATGCTGGAGAGAGATGGACCTAGGAAAACATGAAATTCACCAGTCTCATTTTATGAAAGGGCCAGTTTGCTCATTTCACTTGTTGCTCTCAACTCTTTTTTGAATATGTCAGCAAAGTGTTAGCTGGCCAGTTTTCATTTGAATTTTATATTAGCATTTTAAGAAATGTTTCATTTGTTTCTGCCCCCAGATCCCTGCTATTTCTGCAACAGGGATCTCTGCTAAAGCAAGGACAGAGGAGGGTCATGGAATGGCCCAGCCTGGGATGCCCATCTTGGAGGGCTGATAAGAAACTGGTGGGGTTTGGCGGGGGAGAGGAAGATGTTGTGGAGCAGAGAGAGGGAGATTAAAGGGTGGACATAAGAGAAACTGGGGCAAAAAGGAGAAAGGGAACAGTGGTTAGGGATAATGAGGGGGCAAAGAGGAAAATGGAGACAGTGAAAAGAGAAATTGAAGCAAATAAAAGAGAAACGGGGTACTCTGGGGGACTGTGAGGAATAGGGAGCAGAGGGAAAAAGGGAAGAAAGAAGAGGAAACAGTGTAGGGAAGAGAGGGGACAGAGAAAAAAGACTGGGGGATAGACAGAGAGTGTGGGTCAAAAGGAAACATTTATTCTTCATTAATATATTATGAGAATGAGGTATTCTAGAATATATTCCTCATGAATTACTATAAGAATATTCACTGAGTATATTTAAGAAGTATATATAATTGTATGAATTGTTAACACTTCTGGAATATATTTCCAGATAATATATTGCCCTTTGCTTCCCTAAAAATGCTGTCATAGAACAAAAATGGGTCAAGTAAGATTTCCCAGAAATATTCTGATCTGTTAAAGTCATCCCATCTTACTTGAATTACTTTAAGTCAACAGAATTAAAGGAACACATCAGTTTGTTAAATTTCCCAAACTTGGGTTAGTCTCTGGGCTCTGCAGGTGCAGTCTGGGCTTTCCCCAACAGACAGCAAGAAGCCAGTGAAGGTGTGACTGTTTATAAGATAATCTTCCTGTGGAGGATTCCCCACTCCCAGTCCTGTCCTAAATCACCATGCAGAACTCTGATGAGAATAACCAGGGCTCTGTGACTCAATTTATTGAGAAAAAAAGTCAGTCCTGTCCATTATTTGACCAAGGGAGAATAGGGGGTGTTGACCTGCTAATGACCTGGAAATGACTGAATTGGTTGCCTGAAATAATCTTTACTGTTATTGTTATTAACCATCATGATTGTAACACTTTTCAAGTAAAATGGGATAGCTTTATCTTCTCAGCAAGTATTTCCTCTAAGTTTTTTCTTTCACCTTTACTCAGAAGGGACAGATTGTCCTTAAAAGAGACATTGGCTGGGGAATGAGGAAGTCACTCTGGGCTGTGCAAGACAAAGTGTGGAGTAACTTTGCATTGACAGGAACTTTCTCAAAAGCTGATTTTTTAAAGAGTACTTCAGAGCCAGCGGGTTTCCCTGAACTGCAGCAGCCCTCCTCACTTGCTCCCTGTCACCCCAATGGAAATGTGACATGCAAATCTCTCCTGAAATTTGCTTCTGAGACACTCACTTAGGTGTTGAATCACAATGGCATTTGAATGAATTCTCAGGGCTAGGAAGACAGAACAAGGGAGGGAAATAACAAACAGAACAGTGCTTGCATCCGTCTTCTAATCAACAGTCCGTTATGGCCACACCACTGTTACTCTTCCGGGGAGAAGCCACACATGGATGCCCTGCACTGCACAGTGAACACACTGATGTGTTCAGTGTGTGGAAGAGAACAGGGCCCACTGTGACTCACTCATAAAAGGGAAATAGTCTGTATCCTGTTCTCCTCCCCAAAGTGTTGGGGGAATGCACAAATAATAGAAATAAATGAAAGTGCTTCAGAAATGACAGACAGTGTCATTTCAAATGGATGACTAATTAGCCCTACTGCACCTCTGTTCCCAGGGCCAGATTCCTGGTAAGGGAAACCAAGCAATAAGAGTTTGTTCTTATACTCAACACCTAATTCTTAGTGAAGGGAGCTCAAGCCAAGTTAATACATGGTGGGGCAAAAGGAGGTTTACAGTTTATATGGAAAATAATACAATAATCAATAAATAATACAAGAATAAACTATTTTTGTGTACTCACAATTATAAACATACTTTTGCCTTACACTGTATTTTGAACTAGGCTAAGTGTCCAGTTGGCTTGTAGCAAGGTTCTGAGGCTCCAGAGTAGGAATCAAGCCTACTTGGAGTTTGGAATCTGGAAGATGCTTTAGGCTCTGGAAACCTAAAACACACCTCACAAATTTTATCCAATATTTGGTTGAGCCATATGAAATTTCCATTTTGTCTTTTAAACATAATCAACTCTGAGCAATTTTATGTGATTCAACCTTATAATCAACTAAGTGGCGACAAGACAGCTTTGTGAAGTCTGTATTTCTTTGGTCTCTTTTAGGAGCTGGGGGTGGTGGAAAGGAACATAATACATGGGGACCTACAGTTGTTGGGACTATCATAATAGTCATTTACCTCAGTAAATAAGCCACTGCCTATGTGCTTGCCACTGGGCTGGGCATGTTACTAAACACGGACCAGGAGAACTGTGACCTGTCATGTTCACAGGGCTAGAATTCATGCCCATGTCAGCATCAGGAGCCTGTTTGTGTAAGGACACCTATGCTTGGCCTTAGACAGCACCTGGCACCACAGACTACGGATGCAACAAACATTGGCTCCTTTTGCTTCCCAAACTCCCCCAACTCAAAGTCTCCAGTGAAGAGGTAAGTCCCATTCCCCCTTCTTCCTCCACTGAGCCCTCACACCTTGGGTGTAATGCTCCCTGGTGTACATTGCTGGGAGTCAGTGATGACCTTCAGGTTTGTAAGGCTTTTCCTTAATTGGATTCTCTTGTTTTTTCCCTCTAAATTCCTCTGGGAACCAGTCCTGAAGCCATCTTGTTGTGGAGACACCTGCTAGGGCCACTCTAAGCCATTAACTGGGCCTGGAGTCCCGCAGGAAAACCTGACTTGCCTGAAGTCAACCATTTCATTTTGTAGTTGGGGAAACTGAGGCCCAGAGGAGACAGAGTATGCTAGTAGTCAGGCCAGATAGAACTGAGATCTCTAGATCCCCATACCTGCACTTTCTGCCGCAGTGGCAGCTGCTCTGAGGTGCCATCTGTGCTTCACGGCAGGGCGAGGACTTGCAGGGTCCATGACTATGAATATTCTCCCCTAACCCATGGAAGGAATCCTACAAAGCAGGGTACTAGTAATGCTGCCAGTAGCACTTGCCCAGTTAATGGGCTTCTCAGAACCTCGGGCCCTTATATGTGACATGGAGAGCAAAGCTTTCATCTTCCCTGATCCCTGGGGAGAAGAGCCTTGCTCTGGAAAAAAACCCGATCTTGGGTCCCAGCCGGCCAACAGGGCCCTGGATGCGCTTCCTCGTGGTCCAAGTCTCCCACAGGGATTGCAGGACGCACCTCCAGCCGGGTCGTGGCTGCTCTGATGGGTCTCGAGATTCCTCTGCCTGGGTCTCCCTCCCCGTCCCCCAACCCGGGGTCCCATGCACCCCTGCCCAGTCCGGCAGCACGCTCTTACCGCGCCACGCTCAAAGTCGTTGTAGAAGGGTTTGTCCAGCAGGTGCTTCTCGCTGCAGCCAGCGGAGCCCACGAGGCTGAGGTAGATGTAGTCATCAGTGCCAGCGAACCACTGGCTGCCGGTGGCCACGGTAACTGTGTAGGAGGGCATGGTGGCGGGCAGGCGCCACGGGCAGTGGGCTCAAGGAGCTCTTGCAGTCTCCGCACGCTGGTCCCGGGCATCCACCGCTCACCAGGACCCAAGCGCTGTTTCCACCCTTTGCTCTGTCTGGGCCCCGCCCCCGCTCCCGCTCCGCCCCGGCCCGCCCCCACTCCCCACCAGGCCCTGCCCCGTCCCTTGCTCCTGCAGCTCCAACCTGGAGGGGACTGCCTCGGATGCCGGAGGAGTTACCCATTCCTGCGTTCACTTACCTGACAGGATGTTTGTTTTAGTACTAAGGGAACTGGGGCAACCTCATCTGTCATCCCTCCTTCCACCCATCCATCCACTCAGTCTTTCATTCACTGTTATCACTCTTCACTCCCACTTCCCACCACAGTCCCATCACTGCCAGGCTTCAGTGAGGGGGTAGCGCTGAGCTCCCTGGACCCTACAAAACACATGTTCTCACCGAAATCCCAGTGTATGTGGGAGGCTGTGCGACAGGAACAATGACTCATACTGTGTGTTCTGGAAGTCTACAATAGAAAGAGGACCTGGGGAGTCAGGGAGGCTTTCTGGTGGAGGCCACACCTGAAATGACACTGAGGGTGAGTTGAGACTTCCGTCAGCATTGCTTCTTCCTCAGGCTTGGTTGAATGTCACTCTGGGTAGGGTGCAGGTGGGCTCCTAGGTGACAGATGCCAGCCACGCCCAGGACGTGAAATTGACATTATATAGTGGAAAACAGAGCATCCAGAAAGAAGGAGGCCAGGACAAGAAAACCCAAATCGGGGTTGTCTGGAGGAAGTCAGCCAACTTTCAGAGAGGAGGGGCTGAAGAAACTCTGGGGTTGGGAGGGTGGATGAGTGGTGGGAAAGGAGTTAGGCTTGTTTGAATATAGCTCATGGGAGTGGACCAATGACAGAAGTCCTAGGGAAGCAGATAGGGACCCCACAGCAAGAATGTTTTTGGAGTTAGGGTTGTTACCTGAGGAACCCACTGCCCAGCGGAGTAATCTGTTGATTTTCTAAGTGGTGGTGGGCGTAGGCTTGGAAAGGATGTTAGCAGAAGGCTTTATGCACTAGAGGAATCTGCTACTCAAAATTTTTCTGCATTTACCTATACCTTGCCCACACCCTCATTCAACCATCACCACCCTCCTCCCCACCCCCAACTTCAGAATTGGGTCTGACTGCTTGTGAGCTGAACTAAATTAAAAGTGAGTTAATTCTATGTAAGGTAGAGGGTATGTCAAGTCACCTGTTTTGTACACTCGCTTGTGAGGATGTACAAAGATACAGGCTCCCCATTTCTGGGAGCCTGGGCTATACCTGGTGGCAAATCCCACTTCCTCCTCTATCTGGCAGGATCAAGACTCTGGGCAGAAAAAGGGTACTATTCCACCTGTATGCCTGGGGAGTGAGGTCAGATTTCAGTGCAACTGGCTTTATTCATCAAAAGACAGTCTTCTCTGGGAATCAAATTGGAGAACATGCAAGGCTCTGGAGATAGTTGTGACATGGCAGATGAAGATACAACAACAGTGGGACCTATACTCTGCCAGGCAAGATACCTGCTACAGGAAACCCTGGAGGAGGTATTAAAAATGCCTCTGGAATACCCTTCAAAACTAAGAAAAAAATGGCTATTGTTTTTCTTTAAAAACAAAACACTGTATACATTTTTTGACAAAAGTAATGAATTACCATTGTAGAAAATATAGAAAAGTTTGATACAGAAACAAAATTCATAATGACATACAGAAAAGGCAATTATTAAAATTAACTACATTAGATATTTTATACCATTAAAGACACATTGTATGTGCAATTTCATGTCATTTTCCCATTTTCTTTAATATAACATACATGTTTCCTATGAAATTTCACTTTTTAAATATTTTAAATACTGTATAATATTTAATTATATAGATAAACCACCATTTCCTTAATTGGTTCACTATTTTTGGACATTTAGGTTGCTTTCACCCATAAATAATGCAATAGAACCTATTTTTCACTTAAACATTAATTTTTTTCTTAAGATAGTGACTTAGAAATCAGTGAAAGTGTATGAACATTTTGAGATTTTTGTTACATGTTATTCAGCTACTTTCCCAAGGACTATAGTAATTTACATTTCTGCCATTTACTCTCATGCAGAACATGGAATGCTTTTTTCACAGAAACTTTGCCATCATGGGATAGTTTCCAAAATATCTCTATCTTTTTCTCACTGTCTCTGCCTTGGTTCACGCTTTCAGCATCTCTTGCATGTATTGCAACAACAACTTCCTACCTAACAATCCCTCTACCTCTAGTCTACCTACCTCCTCCTCCTCCAGTTCTCCAGCCAAAGTCATTTCCCTGTGACACAGATGAGATCATCTCACTGTCTTACTTAAAGTTCATCATTGTTTTCCTTATTTTAACATTGTTACAACTTCATTGAGATGTAATTAGCATGCCATACAATTCATTAATTTAGTGTACAATTCAGTGGTGTTTAGTAACATTCAGAGTTGTGAGACCATCACCAAAATCAAATTTACAACATTTTCATCACTCATTAACAGCCACTTCCCATATCCCTCCTCATTCTTCTAACCAGGCTAAACACTGATCCACTTGCTGTCTTTATAGACTTGTCTATTTTGGACATTTTATATGAATGAGATTATATAATATGTGATCTTTTGTGACTGGCTTCTTTCACTTTTAATAATTTCAAGGTTCATTCACATTGCAAGATATACTAGTATTTTATTCCTTCCTGTTGCAGAATAATATTTCACTTTATGGATATACCATGTGTTCATCCTTTCATCAGATGATGGAAATTTGACTTGTTTCCATTTTTGAGCAATTATTAACAATGATGCTATGAACATTCATGTATACATTTTTGTGTGAATGCATGTTTTCATTTCTCTCGGCAACATGACTAGGAATGGAATTGCTGGATCATATGGTAACTCTGTTTAGCATTTTGAGGAAGTGCAAGATTGTTTTCCAAAGTGGCTATACCATTTTACATTTTCATTAGTGATAGATGAGGTTCCATTTTTTCTGTATCCTTGCCAACACTTTATATTCTCTGTGAAGTGGTATCTCATAGTTGCTGGGGACCGCCCTGCCTGGTCTCAGGAAGCTGTGACCCACTGTGACTTAGGCTGAGTGAGAGACCTCCGGACCAGGAGCCACTGAGACAAAAAACTTATTTCCCTGGCATGAATGCTACCTGTTCTGTGCCTGGCCTTTAATGCTTGATCAGTTAGCCAGTGATGGGTAACAATTCTCTAGGAAAGAGACTGAACCTAAGACAGGCATTGATCATGTGAAGGCCTCTGGGATGAGACTCATGGGGCTGTGGAAATGAAGGGGTGATCAACATCAACCCCTATGTCAAAGCCTGAGTCTTTGTACTTAGATGTGAGAGATCCAAGTCTCCTGGCTGCCTCTGTCTCATGCCTTCTCAGGCCTGAGAAAATAGCTAAAGGGTGCAGCCCAGACTGGAGATGGCAGACCCCCAGGGTAATCAGGCCTGGGACATAAAATATGCAAGATCCTGTGAGATCTATTTGCTGGAGGATGTTATTTACTTGGAATTTAAAGGCACAGACAGGAAACCAAAGCCATGTAGTCCTTTCATATGACAAAACTCCAATCTCTGCCCAGAATCACAGCAGGAGTTCCGTTAGCATCTTTGTAAGTCACCTGTTTCCTTTGATCCTTTCTGCCAGAATGTGAATCCACAAACTGAGTCTGCTTTCTCAATAAAAACCTACTTGGGTAGAGGAACGGCGCACATTCCACTAGAGAAAGTGGCCATGCTGTTTCTATTCCCCACAGAATCATGGAAGTTTCTGTGTATGATATTTCTCATGTTTTGACGAGCATCCGCAGCAGGGATAGATACTGCAGGGATGGTATCTTTTCACACATAGTAGTTTTTATTTGTTCTTCCATAATGATTAATGCTGTTCAGCATTTATTCCACATGCTCATTGGCTAATTGTATACCTTCTTTGAAGAAATACATATTCAGATATTTGACCCATTTTAAAAAATGGCTTATCATTTTACTACTGAGTGTAAATGTTCACACATCCTGAATAAGAGTCCCTTATCAACTATATTATTTACCAATATATTGTTACCTTTGTGTGTAGTCTTTTTACTATTTTTTTTTTAATCCTGACCTGAGAACATTTTTTCATTGATTTGAGAGAAAGAGGAAGGGATAGAAAGAAATGATGTGAGAAAGAAACGTCAATTGGTTGCCTCCCATATGCTCTCAGACCAGGGATCACATGCACCCACACTGGGGATGGAACCCACAACCTAGGTATGTACCCTTACTGGGAATCAAACCTGAAACCCTTTGTTTACAAGACAATGCTCCAACCAACTGAGCCACAGCAGCCATGGCAGTCTTTCCACTTTTTGATGGCTTTGTTTGAAGCACAAAAGTTTTTAATTTTGAGTAAGCCCAACTTATATATTTTTCTTTTGTTTCATTTTATTTTAGGACCACATCTGTGGATCATGAGAAAGAAGGTACATATCTACCAAGAAGGACTCCTGGTGCTAAAATGGGCTCTAATTAAAAATAAAGCAAAACAAAACAAAGCCTAACAGTCATTTCTATACAGGGGTCTGTCATGCAAACAGACTTCAGGGAAAAACTTGCACTGAACTGCCTGCCTGCACTGTGTTCCTGCTTTATAAAGGAGTTCCTGGAATTGTATTTCAACCAATAGGACTGAGATTTCCTCATCCAATAGGAGTCATGCAACTATATCCCCATTAGTATCTTCTCTGATCGATCAGAGCAGCTCTATTTTGATCAAACTTCAGGGTTTGGGGTCTATTTTCATGAGGATGGACCAATTAGGAACCAGGGAAGGGGACTTCTGTCTGTATAATCAGCTCCTGGCTTGAAAGGTGCATTCCTCCTTTCCACTGAAGACTAAAGACTCAAGACCCAAGTTTTCCCAGCTGGAGATGGAACCCTGAGGAAGTCTTGCTGGAGCAGAGCTTGGACTGCATTGAGCAGAGCAAGGTAGAGTGGAGTCGACCAGAGCCATTGGAACCTATCAGAGCAGAGCTGAGCTGCTTCCCCAGAAGATCCCACTTTGCCCCAGGTCTACCTAACAGCCATACTGCTTCATAATTGAGCTATAACACTATTGTGCTGTTTCATAGCATGGCTGTGAGCCATACTGTTTTAAAACTGGGCAGTTTGCCCTGCATAAAGTTTTCTTTTTTCACCACACCCCAAATTAGGGATTCTTGGTGGTGGTGAATTGGCACCAATGATCATTGGTTGCTATATCTAAGAGACTGTTTCCTATGCTAAGGTCACAAAAATTTACTCCAATGTTTTCTTCTAAGAATTTTACAATTTTAATTTTCATTTAGACCCTTGATCCATTTTGCTAATTTTTTATATATGGTATGTGGGGATCCAAATTCATTCTTTAGCATGTAAGTCTTTACTTGCCCATTCATCATTTTAAAAATGATGATTCTTTCCTCATTAAGTGTCTTGGCACCTTAGTAAAAGGTTACTTTATCATGAATGTAAGTGTTTATTTGTAGACTTTTAATTCTATTCTATTGATCAATATGTGTACTATCTGCCAGTGCCAAAATGTTTTGATTACTGTAAACTTATAGTAAGTTTTGAAATTGGGCAATGTGAATTCACCATTGTTCCTTATTTTTCAAGAATGTTTTGACTCTTCTGTGTCTTTTAAATTTTCATATAAATTGTAGAATCAACTTGTCAATTTCTGCAATAAAAAAACAAGATGAGATTTTGATATGCATTACATTGAAGCTGTAGATCAATTTAGGGGGAGTATTGTTATTATAACAACATTAAGTCTTCTGAACCAAGAACATGGAATAAGTATTAATTTATTTAAAACTTTTCTAATTTATTTCAATAATGTTTTATAGTTTTCAGTGTACTTTTGGTTAAATTTATTCATAATTATTTTACATTTTTAAAAGGAAGTCTATTTATTATTTGTTTATTTTTTTGTCCAGCTTTATTATGGTATAATTGACAAATAAGAATTATACATATGCAAGATATACAGTGTGAGATTTTGGTATACAGATACACTGTGGCATGATTACCACAATCAAACCAATGACCGCATCCATCACCCCACATAGTTACCTTTTTTTTTTTTGGTGTGGTGAGAACACTTAACATCTACTTTATCAGCAAATTTCAAGTATATGGTACAGTATTATTAATTATAGTCACCATGCTGTGCATTAGACTCCCAGAACTTATAATTTAAAATTTGTATCCTTTGATGAGCTTCTCCTGATTTTTCCTGTCCCCAGACTCTGGAAATCACCACCCTACTCTCTGTTTCTGAGATTGATTTGCTTCGATTCCACATACAACTGAGATCATACAGAATTTGCTTTCTGTGGCTGGCTTATTTTATTGAGTATGTCCTCATGTTCATTTACATTGTCACCAATGGTAGGATTTTATTTTTTATGACTGAACAGTATTCTGTGGGGTGTGTGTGTGTAGCATTCTCCTTGTTCACTCATACATTGACAGACACTTGGGTTGTCTTTTTCTTGCCTAATTGCCTTGGCCAGAACCTCCAGGAAAAGTTTAAATAGAAGTAGTAAAAGCAGGCATCCTTGTCTTTTTCCTGATTTAAGAGGTGATCATCTACTCTTTCATCAAGTATGATATTAGTTGTAGGTTTTTCATAAGTTTCCTTTACCAAATTGAGAAAGTTTTTTTGTTCCTATTATTCTTTAGTGTTTTTACCATAAAAGAGTCTTGGAGTTTATTAAACACTTTTTTTCTGCATCAGTTGAGACATCATGCAGTTTTTCTTCTGTACTCTATTAATACGGAGTATTACATTAATTGCTTTTTAGTTAAACTGACTTTGCAATCTAGATAAATCTCATTAGGTTATTGTGTATAGTACTTTTTATGTATTGGATTCAGTGTTAGTATTTTTTTTAGAATATTTTTGTCTATAATATTGGTGTCTATATATTAATACAAGATATTGATCTTTAATTTTATTTTTTATTTTATTATTTATTTATTGTTAAGCACAGTTTACATTCAATAATATTCTGTACCAGTTTCAGATGTACAGCAAGGTGGTCAGAAAACCATGCACTTTGGAGATTGTTTCCACTGCTGCTCCAGGCACCCAACTGGCCCCACATCCAGCCATTTTGACATTATTGACCATATTCTCCATGCTACAATCCATACCTCGGTGCCCATCCAGCAACAACCAATTTTTACTGCTCAATTCCTTCACCTTTTTCACCCAGCCCCTCAACCCCTCTCCCCTCTGACAGCTGTCAGTCTGTTCTCTATATCTATGAGTTTATTTCTATTTTGTTTGTTTATATTGTTCATTAGATTCTACATATAAGTGAAATCATATGGTATTTGTCTTTCTCAGAATAATGCCCTCCAGGTCCATCCATATTGGTGCAAAGGTAAGGTTTCCTTCTTTTTATAGCTGAGTAGTAAAAATACCACAGATTTTTTTTTATCCACTTCTCTACTGATGGGCACTTGGGTTTCTTCCAAGTCTTGGCACATTGCAATGGACACAGGGTGTACACATTTTTTTTCAAATTATTGTTTCTAGTTTCTTCAAATATATCACCAGAAGTGGAATCACTGTGTCATAAGGCAATTTCATTTTTTATTTTTTAGGAACCTCCACACTATTTTCCATAGTGGGTGCAAAACCTGTATTCCCATCAACAGTGCATGAAGGTTTCCTTTTCTTTACATCCTCACCAACACTTGTTGTTTATTGATTTATTGATGGTAGCCATTCTGACTGGTGTGAGGTAGTATTTCATTGTGGTTGTAATTTGCATTTCTCTGATAATTAGTGGTGTTGAGCAACTTTTCATGTATCTATTGGCAATCTGTATGTCTTCTTTGTAGAAGTGTCTATTCATGTATTCTGCCCATTTTTTAATTGGGTTGTTTATTTTTCTGGGGTTAAGTTGTCAGAGTTCTATATAAATTTTAGATATTAAACTCTTATCAGATGTAGTGTTGACGAATATGTTCTTCTATTCAGTAGGCTATTTTTTCATTTTGTTGATGTTTTCCTTTCCTGTGCAAAAACATTTTAGTTTGATATACTCCCATTTGTGTATTTTTTTTCCTTGCCTGAGGAAATATGTCAGGGAAAATATTGTTAAAGAAATGTTTGAAGTTTTACTGCGTATGTTTTCTTCTAGGATTTTTATGGTTTTGAGTCTTACGTTTAAGTCTTCAATCAATTTTGAGTTTATTTTTGTATGTGGTAATGAGAAGGTGGCCTAGCTTCATTTTTTTGAATGTATCTATCCAGTATTCCCAGTACCATTTATTGAATAGAATATTTGTTGCTTTCAGTTTTCTATTCCACATATGAGTGAAATCATCTGGTTCTTGACTTTTTCCATTTGACTTATTTTGCTTAGCATTATATTCTCAAGATTTATCCATGTTGTTGCAAATGGTAGTATTTTATCTTATGACAGAGTAGTGTTCTACTGTATATATGTACCACATCTTATTTATCCAATCATATATTGAAGGGCACTTTGGTTATTTCCATGTCTTAACCACTATGAATAATGCTGCAATGAACAGAGAGGCGCACAGGGCTTTGCCAATAAATGTTTTCAATTTTTTTCAGGAAGATATCCAGAAGAAGGTTTGCTGAGTCTTATAGAAACTTTATTTTTAATTTTTGAGGAACCTCCATACTGTTTTCTACAGTGGCTGTCCAAGTTTACATTCCTACCAGTACTAAATGAAGGTTCCTTTTACTCCAACACTTGTTATTACTTCTCATGTTGATGATAGCCATTTTAACAGGTGGTATCCTACTGTAGTTTTGATTTGTAATTTCCTAATAGCTAGTGAAGTTAAGCTTCTTTTCATTTATCTGTTGGCCATTTGTACATATTCTTGGGAAAAGTATCTGTTGAGGTTCTCTCCCATTTTATAATTGGAGTGTTTTGTTGCTGCTGTTAAGTTGTATGAGTTCTTTATATATATATTTGGATATTAATCCCTGTCAGAGCTGTTGTTTGCAAATATATTCTCTATTTGTTTGGTTGCTCTTTTGTTTTTGTTGACAGTTTCCTTTGCTGTGTAGAAGCTTTATAGTTTGATATAGTACCATTGGTTGATTTTTGCTTTCACTTCCTTTGACTTTGGGGACAAATTAACAAAATTTTCTCTAAGATCAACATCCATGTCCTGGCTGGTGTAGCTCCCTGGATTGAGCGTGGGCTGCGAACCAGGCATCGCAGGTTCGATTCCCAGTCAGGGCACATGCCTAGGTTGCAGGCCATGTCCCCCAGCAACCGCACACTGATGTTTCTCTCTCTCTCCCTCCCTTCCCTCTCTAAAAATAAATAAATAAAATCTTAAAAAAAATCAACATCCATAAGTTTAGTACTTATGTTTTCTTCTATGTAACTTACTATTTCAGCCTTATATTTAGGTCTTTGATCTACTCTTGAGTTACTGTTTGTGTATGAGAACACACAGTAGTGTAGTTTTATTCTTTTGCATGTGGACTTCCATTTTCCATTTATTGAAGAGGTTTTCTTTTATATATTGTATATTTATGGTTTCTTTATCAAGAATTGTTTTCCCATATACATGTGGGTTTATTTCTGGGCCCTTAATTGTGTTCCACTGTTATCTTTATCTGTGTTTGTTTGTTTGTTCATTGCCAATACTATGCTATTTGAATTATGGCCATTTTGTAGTATAATCTGAGGTCAGGGAGGGTGACACATCTTATTTTGTTTACTTTTCTCAGGATTGCTTTGGCTAGCCAGAGTCTGTTGAGATTCCATACAAATCTGATAATTTTTTTTGTTTTATTTCTTTAAAATATGCCTTGAGATTTTAATGGTGATTGCATTAACTATGTATATTACTTTAGGTAATATGTCAGTTTTACCTGTGTTGATTTTTCCAATTTATAAACCCAGAATATCTTTCTATTCCTTCATATCTTTTTTAAATTTATTTTAATAATGTATTGTAGTTTTCAATGCAGAAGTCTTTCACATCTTTGTGAAGTTTATTCCTAGGTATTTTATTCTTTTTATAGCAATTGCAAAATAAATTTTTATTTCTTTTTTGGAAATTTTACTGTTAGTGTATAGGAATGCAATGGATTTTTGACATTTGATAGGTTTTTTAAAATGAAGCCTTTAGAGTTTTCTATATAAATAATGATACCCAACTTTTTTTCCATAATGGAATAAAACTAAAAATCAATTACAAAGAAACCTGGAAAACACACAAAGATATGAAAGTGAAATAACATGTTACTAAACAATAAATGAGTAAACAATAAGATCAAAGAAGAATTCAAAGGGTACCTTGAGACAAATGAAGATGAATGCACAACACAAAATCTATGAGACACAGAAAAGGCCTAGGAATTTCTAGGAGCGAAATTCACAGCAATAACGGCCTACCTCTACAAGCAAGAAATACTCAACTAAACAATTTAACTTTGCACCCAATGTAACTAGAAAAAGAACAACAAACAAAGCCCATGGTGAGTAGAAGGATGGAAATAATAAAGATCAGAGCAAAAATAAATAAAATAGAGTCTAAAACCCAATAGAAAAGATCAATGAAACCAGCAACTGGATCTATAAGAACATAAAATAGATTAATAAATCTTTAACCAGATTCATCAAATAAAAAAGAGAGAGGACCAAAATAAATAAAATCAGTAATGAAAGAAGTTAAGAGACAGCTGACACTGCAGAAAGACAAATAATTATTTTTAAAAAATTATGCACAACTATATGCCAACAAAAAGGACCACCTGGAAGAAGAGGATAAATCTTAAAAACATATAATGTTCCAAAATTGAATAAAAAAGAAACAGAAAATCTGAACAGATTGTTTACAACTAATAAAATTAAAGCAGTGATCAAAAAATTTTCAGCAAGCAAAACTTCTGGACTGGATGGCTTCACAGTGAATTTTACCAAACACTCGAAGAAGAACTAACACTTTTCCTTCTCAAACTATTACAAAAACTTAAATACGAAGGAAGACTCTTGAGCTCATTTTATGAGGTGAGAAGTGAGGGAACCAAATTCTAAAACCAAATAAGTGCTGATGAGGATGTGGGGAAAAGGGAAGCTTTGTATACTGTTGGTGGGAACACAGATTGATACAACCATTGTGGAAGGCAATGTGGAATTTCCTTAGAAAACTAAAAATGGAACTGCTTTTTCATCCATTGATCTTACTGCTGGGATTATACCCTAAGAACCCTGAAACATCAATTTTAAAGAACCTATGCACCCCAGTGTCCATAGCAGAATTATTTACAATGGCCAAGTGCTAGAAATAGCCTAAGTGACCATCAGTAAATGATTAAAAAAAAAAAAACCCTGTGATTCATTTACACAATGGAATACCATGCAGCAGAAAGAAAGAAGGAGCTCCTACCCTTTGTGACAGAATGGATTGAACTGGAGAGTATTATGCTAAGTGAAATAAACCAGGTGGCAAAAGACAAATACCATAGGATCTCACCTATAAGTGGAAACTAATGAATAAAAGAAACAAATGAGAAAAATTGAACCAGAGACATGGAAATAAAAAACAAACTGACAGTGACCAGAGTGGAAGGGGGAGAGGAATAATGAGGGATAGAAAAAGAAGGGTCTAGTCAGGGACATGTATAAAGGACCAATGGTAATGGACAACAGAGTGCAGATTGACTGGGGGAGCATGGGGTGGGCAGGAAGGGGAGAGCAATGAGGGGAAAATGGGTACATCTGTAACTGAACAACAATAAAAATAAAACCAAATATACACTACAAAGAAAGAAGCTTATAGGCCAATATCCTTGATGAGCATATATGCAAAAAAATCAACCAAATATTAGCAAACTAAATTTAGTAATACATTAAAAAGATCATATTCCATAATCAAATGGGATTTATACCTGGGATACAAGGTTGGAACAATATCTGAAAATCAATTACAATGATATATTGCATAAACCAAATGAAAATTAAAATTTATATGATCTTTTCATAGATGCAGGAAAAACATTTGACACCCATTTATTATAAAAACTGTAAGAAAGAAAACTGTACTTGAACAACAAAATAAAAAAAACTGTAAGCAAAGTAGGCATACAGAAAATATACTTCAACATAATAAGTGCCATATATACAAACACACAGCCAACATCATACTCAATAGTAGAGGGGAAAAGCATTTTACTTAAGATTAGGAACAAGACATTAGTGAACATTAGGGAAGTTCACTTGCACCACTCCTATTCAACATAGTACAGGAAGTCCTAGACACAGAAATCAGACAAGAAAAAGAAATGAAAGGCATCCAAATTGGAAAGGAAGAATTAAAACTGCCATTATTTGCAAATGACATGATACTGTATGTAGAGAACCCTAAAAATTCCACCAAAACTTATTAGAACCAATAAGTGAATTCAGTAGTGTAACAAGATACATAATTAATATTCAGAAATTGATTGTTGCAGTTTTATACACAAATAATGAATTGCCAAGAAGGGTAATAAAAAATAATTCTATTTACAATTGCAACAAAAAATACCTAGGAATAAATTTAATCAACAAGGTAAAAAGACCTGTACTCAAAAAATTATAAGATACTAAGAAAAGAAATTTAAAAAGATGCAAATAAATGGAAGCATATACTATATTCATGGTTAGGTAGTATAGCATAATTAAAATGTCCATACAACCCAAAACAATCTATAGATTCAATGTAGATCCTATCAAAATACCAATGGGTATTTCACAGAACTAGAACACAGAGTCTAAAAATTTATATGAAATGACTAAAGACACCAAACAGCCACAGGAATCTTGAGTAAGAAAAACAAAGTTGGAAGATTGAAGATGGCAGCGAGGTAGGTGAGAGCTGAACCCATTTGCTTGTGCACCCATCTGGGACACCTAGCCAATCTTCTGAAGAACAGCGATGGAATGCCACCCAGCTTTTATGACATTTGGAAGCCAAAATTGGAGAGAACATTGAAAAAGTGACAGTGGTAAGGAGATTCTGTTGGGACAGTGAGGTCTCTGGGACTTGTGCTGGGACCAAGGCTGCTGTAGACCTGCAGGAGCTTAGGAAGAGAGCGGATCAGCAATTGTAATTATGCAGCTCCCTCTGCTACCAGAGCAGGGAAGGCAGCCCTGCACCAAGAGAGACCTGGATGTTTAAGACACAGTGGGAGACATACAGAGACAATGATCCCCCACTGGGACTGTGGTTGCTGGCAGGACATTACTAGAGAAATTGGGGAGTTGGGTAATACCTGGTGAAGGGAAAAGAGTTGGTCCATGATGAACCCTAACATGGACAGTCTCTGGACTGGTCAGAGAGTTGGGCTGTGTGAAAAGCTGGTGCTTGTTAAGAATGGCGGGCACAAACAAGAGGAATTTACTCAAAAAAAAAAAAAAAAGACTCTTAGGAGTTCCTGTTTAAGGAACTCCTTCAGTGGCTGGGCCAGTGAAGAGGGAGGAGGAAGGGCGTGATTTGCTCCAAACCAGGGCGCCTCATGGATTGATTAAAGTGGGGCAGCAGGAGCTCAGTGGGGCAGCAGTCCTCAGAAAGACTTAATTTAATAGGAGAACTAAACTGCCCTGAAGGGCCTTTGAGAGTGCGCAGCACCCAGGCCAGCAAATAAGCAGGAGGAGTGGTGTGAGTTGCTTCTAATCAGGGCACCTCAGGGCAGAACAATGTGGTCGATTAAAGGCACTGGCCTGGTGCAGATGGACAATGGGGGCCTGGAAGTGCTCTGAAGGCCTGGTCTGGAGGCTGGGTACCTGTGAATACCGCAGCCCAGACCTAGCCCCCATCTTCACAGAATGAGAGGAAAGGAAAAAAGCCAAGCCCAGTACCCCCCACCCCCAAACCTGCAGCATCTAGGAAGACCAGCAGAACTCACTTAGTGGGTTTAAAGTCAGCAAGAGGCTTTTTTTTGCTAGTTTGTTTTTTCTTTTCCCAAGTGTGAGACAATAAGACCTGGAGCTGTGACAGGACCAAAAACAGATCCAGAGAGGGATCACAAGGCTAACTCCAACTGAGAAACTGAGACGAATTTCACTTTGCTATCTTATAGGACTTGCATTTTATTGTTTATTTTTATTATTTTTTGATATTTTTATTTCTTTTATTTGATTATTTTTTATGTCTCTTCTGTTTGGTTTTGTTTGTTTAATTACATTGTTTAACTGGTTTTCTTTGTTCTCTCATATTGCATTTTAACTTTTCTTCTTTCACTTCACATGTATTCCAATAACACACTACTCCTGGTCTTTTGCTCTCTATTCTTTTTTATTCATATCATATATTTCTTGTCATATTATTATTGTTCCAATATTATTGTAAATAATTGTTATTCTATATTATTGTAAATAATACACAGCAGCACCCTCTCTGGTCTTGGCCAAATTCACTATCTTCCTGAGGCTTGTTACTGTTATGGTTAACTCTATTCCACAGGTGGCAAACACAAGGCCTGTGGGCTGAATCCAGTGGGCCAAATCTGGCCCTCCACTTTTTTTTTAATCAGCCTAGCACCTTGTTCTATCCGGTGGCAGCACTGAGCTCTTTGCCCCTGGTTAAAGAGTAGTTACATTTATACAGTCCTAAAATTACATTCAGCCCTTTAAAGGTGACCGCAAGACTGATGCGGCCCCTGGTGAAAATGAGTTTGATACCTGTGTTGCCACCCTTCAAGGCCAGGCAGGTACATGGTATTTGTGCAAATGGAAAAATATTTATGGAGCCATTGGGATATCTGGCATCCCTTTATTCATGGGTGGGAAAGCCATGCATGCTGCAAACTGCATGTCTATCTGCACGTCTCATGACATGGCCCCTGCTCCCCAGCATGGCACCGATTATGGCCCCTGTTCCCTTGTGGGTCTCTCATCATCATCGACCCCAGCAGGGAATCCTTACTTGTTTAAGTTCTAGAGGGAAACAAAGCCAGAAAACTGCCAGAACATAACATAATTAACATAACATAACACAACATAACATAACATAACATAACATAACATAACATAACATAACATAATTCTGTGCCTGTGACCTCACTTCATGTTATGGGAACAGTTTATCAGACCCAGTCTCAAGGCTATGAGAACACTTATTATCAGGCCCCTCCAAGGCTATCGGAACACTGCTCCCCTTAGTTACCCAGAAACCTGGGTGAGGAAGCCAGATGCCTCCACTTACCCTACAACACCCCTGCTCTATTCTCTCCCACACAATGCCTAGTTTCTATCTTTACTCTCACTACATCTCACCATATAACCTAGCAGAAGTGCTCTGTTTTCTGGATTGAGCTCACATTCCTTCTCCCCTCTATAAGAGTCTTATTTCTTTTTCACCTTTTATACAAAGTGGCTAGTTGGGTGAAATATCATGGTTATCATTGTATCTCTCCAAAGGATCTCCTATCTGTTCTCCACTTGTTGGTACTTTAAATCACACAGTAAGGAATACTCTCCCGCTGTCTTAATCCATTTTGCCTTCGTTATGCCCCTGATCACATACAAGGTAAGGTGGGAGTTGTGAAGACCAGTAAACCTGCTGGAGGAAAAACCCTGCAACAAAGGAACCACCAACAGGTAAAACCCAAGTACAACAAGAGAACACACACAAACAGAAGAAAGGGCAATCCTAGAGCATTCAGAGAAGGAGATCAAAGAGACCACACCACTGAATCCCATAGAATTCCTACCATAGAAGTTCACCCTACAAAGACACCTAGCAAAGCAGAGCATCAGGAATCACAGAAACAAACAACAACAAAAACAACAAGAACAACAAAACAGTCACCTAAAATAGGGAGACAAAGAAAGAACCTGCACTCTAAAGGAATGAAAGACTTTGAGTAAAAGACTTAAATAAAATGTAGGCAGGCAAACTATCAGATATAGAATTCAAAATAATGGTTACAAAGATGCTCAAGGAACTCACAGACAAGGAACTGAGTAAGAACTATAACAGTATGAAAAAGGATATGGAAACTATAACAGGAACCAGGAAGAAATGAAGAATACAGTTTCTGAAATAAAAAACACATTAGGAGGAAATAAAAGCAGGCTGGATGAAGCAGAGGACTGACTTAGTGAGCCAGAAGATAAAGTAGAAAGAAATACTGAGGTAGAGCAGCTGCATGAACAGACTCAAAAAATATGAAGATAGCTTAAAGGAACTACAAGACAACATGAAACACAATAGCATTCTAATCATAGGAATGCCAGAAGGAGAAGAAAAGGAGCAAGGGATAAAAACCCTGTATGAAAAAATAATGACTGAAAACATTCTGAACCTGGAGAGGGGAAAAAACTGGGCAAGTTCTGGAAGCACAGAGGGTCCCAATCAAGAAGAACACAAAGAGGCCTATCCCAAGACATGCATAATTAAAATGCCAAGTTTTAAGTACCAACCAAGGTGGAGGTGTGGGTACAAACCCTTCGCTTCCTTGCACAGCCAAAAGGAGGATAACAACCAATATAAAAACAATAAACAACCAGAAGCACAAGAAAATCAAACTACATGGAACACTGACAAGGAATGAATTAAAAAAAGATTCAACCAGAACAGTAGGAAGGAGCTGCGTACTCCGGAGAGTAGAGAAGACTGGTGGCAAAGCCTTGAACCACAAGGGTGGGGATGGCTGAAAGGTCCCACGGTAAGACAAGGGACCTTGTGGGCCGGGCTGGCTGAACAGGAAACTGAAACTCAGAGCTGACTGTGGAATACATTGGGGGTTGCCATGGTGGAAGAAGCTCCCAATTTTGCATGAGATAGTTTCTTGGAAAGTGGGGCTAGAGCTGAGCAAGTGGAGCTGCTTTGTTCCCTCTCTGATCTCTCCCCCACAGACCACGCCACAGTGCAACAAGGAGGGTTGCCGTGCCCTGGGGAATACCTAAAACTGCTCCCCCTTACAACTTAACAGGTATACTGAGACAAAGAAATAAGGCCCAAATGAAAGAACAGAGCAAAACTCCTGAAAGAGAGCTAAGCAATGAGGAGATAGCCAACCTATCTGATGGAGAGTTCAAAACCCTGGTAATCAAAATGCTCACAGAACTGATTGAGCTTGGTTATAAAATGAAAGAGCAAATGAAAGATACCCAAAGTGAAATAAAGCAAAATATTCAGGGAACCAACAGTGACAGGAAGGAAACCAGAACTCAAATCAATGATTTGGAGCAAAAGGAAGAAATAAACATTCAACTGGAACAGAATGAAGACAGAAGAATTTAAAAAAATGAAAAGAGGCTTAGGAACATTTGGGGCAACTTTAAACATTCTAATATCTGAATTGTAGGGGTGACAGAGGAGAATAACAAGAGCAAGAAGTTGAAAACTAATTTGAACAAATAATGAAGGAAAACTTCTCCAATCTGGAGAAAGAAATAGACTTCCAGGAAATCCAGGAAGCACAGAGAGTCCCAAAGAAGTTAGACCCAAAGAGGAACACACCAAGACACATCATCATTAAGTTATCCAAGATTAAAAACACAGCAAAGGCAGTTCTGAGAGGGAAGTTCATAGAGATACAGTCCTACCTAAAATCCTAAAAGCAGCAAGGGGAAAGGAGAGCGTTACCCACAAAGGAGTGCCCATCAGACTATCAGCTGATTTCTCAAAAGAAACCTTATAGGCAAGAAGGGGCTGGAAAGAAGTATTTGAAGTCATGAAAGACAAGGACCTACATCCAAGATTACTCTATCCAGCAAAGTTATCATTTAGAATGGGAGGGCTGATAAAGTGCTTCCCAGATAAGGTCAGGTTAAAGGAGCTCATCATCACCAAGACCTTATTATATGAAATATTAAAGGGAATTATCTAAGAAATTGAAGAAGATCAAAAACTATGAACAGTAAAATGACAACAAACACACAACTATCAACAAATGAACCTAAAAAAAAGAAAAACAACAAAAACAAATACTAAGCAAACAACTAGAAAAGAAACAGAATCACAGAATGGACATCACATGGAGGGTTTTCAAGGGGGAGGGGGAAGGGAGGAATGTGGGGTGAAAGGTACAGGGAAGAAGAAGCATAATTGGTAGGCATAAAATAGATGGGGAGAGGTTAAGAATGGTATAGGAAACAGAGAATTCAAAGAACTTATATGTACAACTCATGGACATGAACTAAGAAGAGAGAATGCTGGAGGGTTGGGGGGTGCAAGGCAGAGGGGGGATAAAAGGGGAAAAACTGGGAAAAATGTATTAGCATAATCAATAAAACATACTTAAAAAAGGAAGTACAAATTGGTACCTACAGAATAGTCATGGGGATGTAAAGCACAGCACAGGGAGTATAATCAAAGATATTCTTATAATTATTTATGGTGTCAGATGGGTACAAGAGTTATTGGGATGATCACTTAGTAAGTTATATAATGTCTATAATCACTGGGAATGTACATCTGAAACTAATATTTTATGTCAGCTGCAATTGAAAAATAAAAAATATTTTAAAAGATTTAATACAATAATAAAAATAAAATGCTAATCTTTAAGGACAAAGAGAGAATCTTAAAAGCAGCAAGGGAGAAACCACAAGTAGCATACAAGGGAGCTTGATAAGGCTAGCAAGTGATTTCTCAACAGACACACTTCAGGCCAGAAAAGAATGACAAAAAATATTCCAAGTAATAAAAAGCAAAGGCCTGCAACTTAGACTACTCTACACATCAAGACTCTCAATTAAAATGGAAGGCATAATAAGGAGTTTCCCAGACAAAAGAAGGCTGAAAGAATAATCTCAACCAAACCAGCACTGCAAGATATGCTAAAGGGACTGCTATAAGAAGAGGAAGAAAAAGTGTGTGAGAGAGATGAACACAGATACAAAGAGGCAAAATGAATAAGTACTTATCAATAATAACCTTAAATGTGAATGGATTACATGCTCCAATAAAAAGATAGCAAAACTGAATGGAGAAGAAAACATAACCTGTACATATGATCCCTACAAGAGACCCACCTCAGTAAAGAAGACATACACAGACTGAAAGTGAACAGTTGGAAAAAAATATTCCAAGCAAACAGATGGGAAGAAAAGCTGGAGCAGCAATACCTACATGATACAAAATAGACTTCAAAACAAAAACCATGAAAAAAGACACTGAGGGACATTTCATAATACTCAAGGAAAGAATCCATCAAGAAGACATAAATATTGTAAACATATATGTACCCAACATAGGAACACTCAAATACATAAGGAAAATCTTGGAGGACTTCAAGAAAGATATAGACAGCAATGCACTTACACTAGGGGAGTTGTCAACAATGTCAACAATGGATAGATCTTCCAAACAAAATATCAACTAGGATATTGTGGCATTGAAAAATGCTCTAGATATTATCAAATGGAATATATATATATTCCATTTAAAAGATATATCTTTAAAATATTTAATAAAATAATAAAATAACACACACACACACATATAATCTCCTTTGATCCCAAAGAAGCAAAGTAAAAATTCTTTTCAAATGCACATGGCATATTTTCAAAGAAGGACAATGTAATAGGACACAAAACCAACCTCAACAAATTCAAGAAAATTGAAATCATATCAAGTATGATTGAATAGCATACTTGAACAGCATACTTCTTGAATAGCAAGGGATGGAAACTACAAACCAACTTCAAGGAAAGAACTCAAAAACACTCAAATTCATGGAGGTCGAATAGCATGCTATTAAATAATGAATGAGTTAAGAATGAAATCAAGAAGAAATCAGTTTCTCGAAACAAATGAAAATGAACACACAACACTCCAACACATATGGAATACAGCAAAGGCAGTTCTGAGAGGGAAGTTCATAGAGATACAGTCCTACCTAAAAAAGAGAAACATTTCAAATAAACAACCTAACCCTACATCTACAAGAACTGGAGGAACAACAATAAAGCCCAGAGCAAGTTTAAGGAAAGAAATAACAAAGATCATTACAGAATTAAATGGCATAGAGACTAAAACAACAACCCAAAGGATCAATAAATCCAGGGGATAGTTTTTTTTAAAAGGTAAACAAAATCAATAAGCCTTTAAGCAGACTCATCAACAACAACAACCAAAAAAAAAAAAAAAAGAGAGAGAGAGAGGATCCAAATAAACAAAACCAGAAATGAAAGAGGAGAGATTACATCTGATACCACAGAGGTAAAAAGGATCATGACAAATTACTACGAACAACTATATGCAAAGAAATTTGAAAAACATGGTGAAATGGACAAATTTCTAGAAAATAATCTTCCAAAACTGAATGAAGAAGAAGCAGAAAGCCTGAACAGACCAATAACAGCTGATGAAATCTAAGCAGTAATCAAAACACTCCCAACACACAAAAACCCTGGACCATTGTTTCACAGGAGAATTCTGCAAAGCATTGAAGAGAGAGCTAACCCTCGTCCTTCTCAGAGTATTCCAAAAAATCCAAGAAGATGAAAGACAACCAAACTCTTTTTATGAAGCTGACATCACCCTAATCCCAAGACCAGGTAAAGACATAACAAAGAAAGAAAACTTCAGGCCAATATTGCTGATGAACATAGATGCTAAAATCCGCAACAAAATATTGGCAAACTACATCTAGCAATGCATTAAGAAGATCATACACCATGACCAAGTGGGATTCATCCCAGGGATGCAAGGATGGTACAACATTCACAAATCAATAAACATAATACATAACATAAACAAAATGAAAGAGAAAAATCACATGATCATATCAACAGATGCAGAAAAAACATTTAATAAGGTACAGCACACGTTTATGATAAAAACACTCAGCAATGTGGGAGTAGAGGGGTCATTCCTCAACATGATGAAGGCCATATATGGGAGACCTACAACCAACATCATACTCAATGGGCAGAACTAAAAGCTTTCCAACTAAGATCAGGAACAAGGCAAGGATGTCCACCTTCATTACTCCTGTTCAGTATAGTATTGGAAATCCTAGCCACCATGATCAGATAAGAAAGAGAAATAAAGGGCATTGAAATTGGAAAGGAGGAAGTAAAACTGTCACTCTTTGCAGATGATATGATAGTGTACATAGAAAACCCTATAGACTGCACCAAAAAACTACTCAACCTAATAAGTGAATTTGGCAAAACAGCAGAGTTCAAAGTCAATATCCAGAAATCAAAGGCATGTTTATACATCAACAATGAAAGATCAGAATTAGAATTCAGAAAAAAATCTCCATTTTGCTATAGCAACAAAAGAAATATGTCGGGAGCTGACCAACAGCCGACCCTTGACACAGTCAGGTCGGATGAGATGCATCTGCACAGCAGAGGTGACTGTGGCTAGATTTCCTGTCTATCTCTTCCTGTATGCCTGTCCCTGCTAACAATAGGTGGTGGAATTTTTGGACACCTGTGCCTTATAACAAAAAATCCCCATAATGCCTCTGATTCTGCGAGAAAAGACTTGCTGACCACAGAACAGAAATCCCTAACAACCCTAATGCTGCCTACTTCCCCCACCTGGGAAGTTAAGGACAAAATTAAACTATGGGCAGACCAGCTGCCAGAACGCTGGAGGAAGCTGTTGCTAGGAATGTCCCTTAAAGAGTCACCACTTAAAAGCTCAAGATTTATTAGAGCCACTACCTCTCCCATACCCTGGACAGGAATGTTTATTAATGGGACCAAGTGGGTAAAGAAGCAAGGAGTTCTAGTTGAATATAATAATCTCAATACATGGAAATGAATACAAAACATGCCCCCTGCCAAGATGTATAAATCAAAAGACCTAGGCAGGAAACCAGTTACCTAACCTAGACAAATCTAACCTCAACGGACAATAGCTAATTTCTATATAACCTATAAATCACCCCTTGCACCGTTTTTACTTAGACCAATCCCTAGAATCTTAATAAACACCTAGTTACAAATTGGCACCTGAAAGTTTGTGCCCGTATAGCTTCATTGTCTATCTGATAGATAACCCTCTTGGTCAAAATAACCTTTGTTTAACATGATTGATCTGTAAAACCTTATGTACTTTTCAAAGTTATTTCTACGGTAACTGTTTCTGTTTTAATAATCACACTATGCACCTGCTCCATTGAATGTTGTATAACCTCCCCTATAAAAATAAAGATTGATTCTTCTTGGGGAGTCAGTTGGGCCCAAAAAGCCTGACTGTCCTCTGGCACCCCACCTGGTGTTTTGCTCCATTCACTTCACCTGAGACGTTCCTCCTTCTGGGACCCTGAGACCCGCTGAGGCTGGATCCCAGCAAAAATACACTTCCTAGGAATAAACCTTACCAAGCAGGTGGAAGACCTGTACTCAGAAAACTACACAACATTGAAGAAAGAAATTAAGGAAGACACAAATAAATGGAAGCATATACTCTATTCATGGATTGGAAGAATCAACATCATTAAAATGTCCATACTACCCATAGCGGTTTATAGATTCAATGAAATACCTATGAAAATACCAATGACATATTTCACAGATATAGAACAAATATTTCAAAAATTTACATGGAGCCACAAATAACCCTGAATAGCCACAGCAATTTCGTAAAGAAGAACAAAGTAGAAGGGATCACAATACCTGATATCAAACTATATTACAAGACCATTGTAATCAAACAAGTCTGGTACTGGCATAAGAATAGACACATAGACCAATAGAACAGAACAGAGAGCCCAGACAGAAACTCAAGGCTCTGTGGTCAATGAATATTTGACAAAGAGGGCAGAAGTATAAAATGGCATAAAAATAGCCTCTTCAACAAATGGTGTTGGGAGATCTGGACAGTGACATGCAAGAAAAACAAAAAAAAACAAAACAAAACAAAAAAACTCAATCACAACTTACATCATAAACCAAAATAAATTCAAGGTGGATAAAAGACTTAAATATAAGTTGTGACACCATAAAATTCCTAGAGGAGAACATAGGCAGGAAAATGTTAGATACTCATGCAGGAATATTTTCACCGATATGTCCCCTAGAGCAAGGGACAAGAATTAACAAATGGGATCTCATCAAAATAAAAAGCTTCTGCATGGCTAAAGAAAAAGCAACAAAATGAAAAGGGCACAACCATATGGGAAGACATATTTGCAAATAATACCTCAGGCAAAAGTTTGATCTCCAAAACATATAAAGAATTCACATGACTCCACTGCAGGAAGACAAACAACCCAATTAAAAAATGGGCAAAAGACTTGAACAGACACTTCTCCAAGGAGGACATACAGAGGGCCCGGAGACATATGAAAAGATGCTCAACATCACTAGGCATCAGAAAGATGCAAATTAAAATCACAATGGGATACATACTTCACATTGGTCAGAATGGCCATCATAAACGAATCAAGAAACAGCCAGTGCTGATGAAGTTGTGAAGAAAAGGGAAACCTAGTGCACTATTGGTGGGAATGCAGACAGGTGAAGCCACTGTGGAAAAAAGTATGGAATTTCCTCAGAAAACTAAAAATTGAACTGCCTTTTGACCCAGCAATACCACTGTTGGTCCTATACCCTAAGGATCCTGAAGCACCAATTCAAAAGAACCTATGCACCCCAATGTTCATAGCAGCACAATTTATAATAGCCAATTGCTGGAAGCATCCTTGGTGCTCATCAGCAAATGAGTGGATCAAAAAACTGTGGTACATTTACACAATCGAATACTATGCAGCAGAAAGAAAGATGGCACACCTACCCTTTGCGACAGCATGGATGGAACTGGAAAGCATTATGCTAAGTGAAATAAGCCGAGTGGTGAAAGACAAATGCCATAAGATCTCACCTGTAAATGGAACCTAATCAACAAAATAAAGAAGCAAACAAAATATAACCGGAGACATTGAAATTAAGAACAATCTGACAGTAATCAGAGGGGAGGTAAGAGGGCATAATGGGGGGAAAGAGGAGAAGGGGTTTCCAGGAACATGTGTAAAGGACACATGGACAAAACAAGATGGTGTGGGATCAGAGGTAGGAGGTGGTGGTGGTTGGTATAGTTGGGAATGCTGGGGGTAATATGGAGACAACTGAACTTGAACAACATTTAAAAAATAAATTGCATTAAACCTGTTTTTAAAAAACAGACATATAGATCAATGGAATAGAATAGAAAGACCAGAAATAAACCCTGACTAGGTGGTCATCTAGTATTTGACAACGGAGGCAAGAACATATAATGGAGTAAAGACAGTTTATTCAGTAAGTGGTGTTGGGATAATTGGACAGATACATTAAAAAAATAAAACTAGACCACCTTCTTATACCATATGAAAAGTAAACTCAAAATTGAACAGAGACTTAAATGTAAAAGTCAAAGCAATACAACTGTTAGGAGAAAACATAGGTAGCAAAATCTAGGACATTTCTTGTGGCAATATTTTTTCTAACATATCTCCTCTGGTAAAGGAAAAAAAGAAAAAATTAAACAAATGAGAATGTCTTAAACTAAAATCTTTTTGCACAGTGAAGGAAACCATTGATAAAACAAAAAGACAGCATACTAAATGGGAGAACATATTCATCAATGATACATCTGATAAGGAATGTGTTAATATCCAAAATTTATAAAGAGATCACACTAGTTAGCAGCCAAAGAACAGATCCAATTAAAAAAAAATGGGCAGAAGATCAGATTAGACACTTCTCTAAACAACATATACAGGTGGAAAATAGGCATGAACAGATGCTTTATGACATTAATCATCATAGAAATGCAAATTAAAACCACAGTGATATAATACCTCACACCTCTCAGAATAGCTATCAATAAATTCACAAGTGATAAGGTTTAGTGAAGATGTGGAAAGGTAATCCTCAAACACTGTTGGTGGGGTTGCAGATTTGAACAGCCATTAAGGAGGGTCTGCAAAAAGTTAAAAATGGAAATGCCTTATGACCCAATGATCCCATTTATTGGTATTTGTCTAAAGATACCCATAACACCAATTCAAAAGAATATATGCATCCTGTATTGCAGTGTATTTACAGTAGCCATGGTATAGAAGCAAGCCTATTTCCCATCAGTGGATGAGAGGATAAAAAAGCATGGAACTTTATACAATGGAATATTACCTGGCCATGGAAAGAAATGAAATCTTACCATTTTGCAACAGCATGATCCTGCTTAGAGTGTATTATGCTCAGTGAAATAAGCAGTAAGAGAAATACAAATTCTATAAGACTTCACCTATATGTGGAATCTGAAGAACACAATAAACAAAATTGAGCCAGAGTCATAGATTTAGAGAGTGGACTGGTGGTTGCCAGAGAGAAGGGGTATGGGGTCTGGGTGAAAAGGTGAAGGGATTAAGTAGAAAGTGGCAGTTCCAAGGTAGGCAATGGTTGTAAAGTACAGCATGGGGAATATAGTCAATAATATTGCAATAATTATGTATAGCACCAGCTTGGTACTAGAAATATTGGGAGAAGCACTTTGTATAGTATGTGATTTTTAAAAAAGATTGTATTTATTTATTCTTAGACAGAGGGGAAAGATGGGGGAAAGATAAGGAAAGAAATATCAATGTGTTGCTGCCTCTCACGTACCCCACACTGACGACCTGGCCTCCAACCCAGGCATGTGCCCTGACTGGGAATCGAACCAGTGACCGTTCAGTTCACAGGTTGGTGCTCAATCCACTGAGCCACACCAGCCAAGGCTGTATATGACTTTCTAAGTACTATGCTGTACACCTAAAACTAATACAAAATATCAATAATATTGAAAGTAAACTATAATAGAAAAAATAACAAAAAATAAAAATAATTATGTCATCTGCAAAAACTGACAAGTTTTACTTCTTCATTTCCAATTTATTTCCATTTAGATGCCTTTTATTTATTTTTCTCACATATTGTTCTGGTTAGGACTTCCCATTCTATGTTGAATAAAAGTGGTGAGACTGGACATAACTGTTTTGTTTCTGATCTTAGAAGAAAGGCTTTCAGTTTTTCACCATTGAGGACATTAGCTTAGGGTTTGTCATATATGGGCTCAACATATATGTTGAAGTACTTTCCTTTTATACACATTGTATTGAATGTTTTAATCATAAACAATCAGCTACAATATGTTGTAGCTTGTCAAATGCTTTCTCTGCATCTATTGATGTGATCTTGATTTTTATCCCTTATTTTGTTAATTTGGTGTATTATATTGATTAATTTGCATATGTTGTGTGGTTCTTTCCAGCCCTATGATTTTAGGCTACAAAGTATTTGTAATTTTAAACATAAATTTTTTCTCTTGTAGAAAACATATAGCTTGATTTTGTTTCTTCTTAAATTCAGTCGGACAATCTCTTCTTTTGATTGAGCTCTTTTTTTTGTTATTGTTATTCAGTTATAGTTGTCTTTCCTTTTTCCCCATTACTCACCCCTACCCTCACCCACCCAACTCCCATAGTCAACCCGCCCCCCCCCAATCCCCTGCATCGTCTGTGCCCATGAGCCCTCTATTCCTGTTACTTGGCTTGCCCCTTCCCCTTCTTTCCCTTGTTATCCGCCTCCCACCTCCCCTCTGGTCACTGTCAGTTTGCTCTTTATTTACAAGTCTCTGGTTCTGTTTTGCTCATTTGTTTGTTTTGTTGATTAGGTTCCACTTACAGGTGAACCTAATATGGTATTTGTCTTTCACTGCCTGACTTATTTCACTTAGCATGGGCTCTTTAATCCATTCATTTTCAATGCCATTATTGATATAGTTAAATTTATGTCTGACATTTTACTCATTTTTTATGATTCTCACATCTTCTTTGTTCCCATACCTTTTTTTTGCTTTCCTTTCTATTAAGTGAACATTTTTAGTAACAGTGAAATTATTTTAATGATTTTCTGCTATATTTAGAGTTATTTTCTTATTGTTGTTATAGTGTTTCAATATGTTTTTAACCTATCAGAATTTATCTCAGATTTATACAAATTTCAGTGAAATGTAGAAATTTTACTCTCATATAGGTTTATTCCCTTTCCCTTTTTGTCTTATACATATTTTGCATTTGTGACATATATTACCAACCTGACAATATGGTGTTACAATAATTATTTAATTTTATGTCTTTTTAAGGAACTGAAAGAAGGAAGGATCTCATACAGAATTTGGTATAGTAACCTTTTTATTTATTATTTATGGCTTTCTTTACTTCCTTTGTAAATTTGAGTTGCTGCCTGGTGTTTCCTTTAGTACAATTTTTCTGTCATCTACCTTTTTTTTGTGGTATGATAAAATACATTACATTTGTACATGTTATGGAGCCAAATATATGTGTGTGTGTGTGTGTGCATGTGTATGAACATATATATAAATAATATGCAATTGCCTTTTAAATAAGTTAAGAGAAGAGAAAAATACACAATTGTACTGAATTGCACTGTCTTTTATAATTACCTAGGTAATTACATTCACTGGTCCTCTTTGTTTATATGGATGAGTTCAAATTATTTTCTGATGTCACTTGCTTCATTCTGAAGAACTTCCTTTAGTGTTTTGTTTGAGGTTGGTTTGCTAGCAGCAAACTCTGTCAATTATTGTAATCTGGGAATGTCTTTATTTTACCTTCATCTTTGAAAGTTAGTTTTAGTAGATATGATTCTTTTTATTATTGTGGTAAAAATACATAAAATAAATTTATAATTTTTATCCTTTATTATTTTTCTGAGTAATTATATTGTACAAATTTTGTTATTGTGGTAAAATATATATAACAAAAATTACTACTATTTCAATAATTTTAGGTGCATATTTAGGTGGTATAAGTACACTTATAATATTTTGCTACTACCAACACCATCCATCTCCAGAATATTTTCATCTTTCCAAAGTGAAACTACTCATGAATAAGTAACTCTCCATATCCCCCTAAATGCAGCCCCTGGCAATAACCAATATATTTTTTGCCTTTATGAATTTGACTAGTTTAGGTATGACATAATATGTGAATGATATAATATTTGTCCTTTTGTGTTTGGTTATTTCAGTTAGTGTAATGTGTAACATATTTCATCCATGTTATAGCATGTCTGTTAATTCCTTCTTAAGGCTGAACAATATTTCATCCTATGTATACAGGTTTTCCCCACTTTTCTGAAAGTACGGTTATTCTGTGAAACCTCTGGTAAGCTGAAATAGCATAAAGTGAAGAGTATCCCCTGCTTTCTGAAAATTTGTATTATCCCACTTTGCTTTTACGAAAGACCTAAATTAGTACACTTGTTTTAGATAAATGAAAGAAATTTAAAAAGGATATTGCTTTTACAGTACTAAAAGTTGTTACCATACAAATGTAGAATTTTTGTAAAAGCATAGCAGCATAACTCAAAACTTTGAGATAGTGGGGGTAACTGTATACTACATTCTTTTTTATCCATTCATCTATTAGTAAATATTTGGGTTGTTTTTATCTTTTGGCTATTGTAAATAATGCAGTTATGATTTATGTGAAATATCTGTTGAAGTCCCTGCTTTCAATTTTTGTGGTGCATACCCAGAAGTGGTATTGCTGGATCATTTGGTAGTTATATTTTTAATTTTTCTGAGGAATCATACTATTTTCTATAGTGGTTGAAAAGTTTTACACTTCTACTAGAAATGCATAGTGTTCTGATTTCTCAGAATCCTCACCAACACTGTTGTATTATATATTGTTTTAATGTTAGTCATTCTAATAGGTATGAGGTGGCATTTCACTATAATTTTGATTTGTATTTGCCTAGTGATTGGTGCTGTCAAGCATCTTTTCATGAGCTTATTGCCCATTTATATATCTTGTAGAGAGAAATTTCTATAAGTCCTTCCCTCAATTTTGAATGGCATTGTTTTCTTAAGTTGTAGCAGTTCTCTATATAATCTGGATATTAATCCTTTATCATATACATGATATGTAAATGTTTATCCAGTTTCAAGGGTTGTATTTTTACTATTTCGACAGTGTTCTTTGACATACAAAAGTTTTGAATTTTAATAAAGCCTAATTTATCTATTTTTCTCTTTTATGTTTTGGTGTTATATTCAAGAAATCATTGTCAAGTCTAATGTTATGAAGATTTATCCTGTTTTCTTACAAGAGTATTAAAGTTTTAGTTCTGAGTTTTGGTCTTTGATCCATTCTGAGTAAATTTTTGTATGTCATGTAAGATAAGTGTGAACTTCATTCTTTGCATATAGATGTCCAGTTTTCCTAGCATCAGTTATTGAAAAGACACTTTCCATTGAGTGGTCTTGGCACACTTACTGAAAAATCATCTGACTATAAATGTGAGAGTTTATTTCTTAGCTCCATATTCTACTTGTTTATAAGTTTTTATGCCATTACCACACTTATTTTTGAGATTTAATTTTTTTGGAGGGTGACACTGGTTAATAGGATCAATAGGTTTCAAGTGTACATTTCTATGATGCATAATCTGTATATTGCATTGTGTGCCCACCCCCAAAGTCAAATCTTCTGTCACCATATACTTGGCCCCCATTTTCCTTTACAACATCCCCACATCATTCCTGCTGTAAGCTTTGTAGTAAGTTTTTAATCAGGAAGTATGATGTTAATAGTTTTACTTAGCTTTTTCAATATTATTTCTCTTTTTAAGTTCCCTTGGCCTTCCATATAAATTTTAGAATAGACTTTCTATTTCTGCAAAAATTTCACTGGGGTTTTAGTAGGGATTTCATTTAATCTATACATTTTAGGTGTTAGGATTGACATTTTAACAGCATTAAATCCTCCAATTCATTAATATGAGGTTTTTGAAAAGTTATTTGTGTCTAATTTTTTACAGCAGTGTTTTGTAGTTTTTCTTGTACAAGTCTTTTGTCTACTTGGTTAGGTTTATTCCAAAGTATTTTATTTTTCAATACTACTGTAAATAATATTGTTTTCATAATTTTCTTTTCAGACTATTTATTAGTAGTGTATAGGAATAGAACTGATTTTTGTGTGCTGATTCTGTATCCTACAAATATGCTTAATTTGTTTATTTGTCCTAATAGGTTTTCTTTTTGATGTGGAATATTTAGAGTTTTCTACACATAAGACCATTATATCAGTGAACAGAGATCATTTTACTTCTTCCTTTTCAATTTAGGTATTGTTTTTGGTGAGAACTTTCACTTTTTTAACCAAAAGTACATTTATTATTTTCATTTTAAATTTTATTGTATTTTTATTGTTGACACTATTAGAGATGTCCCCTATTTTCTTTCCCTTTGCTCCCTTCCACCCAGTCCCCATGCCCCTATCACCACTGGCCTTCACCACATTGTTGTCTGTGTCCATGGACTATGCATACATGTTCTGTGGCTAATCTCTTCCAGCTGCCTCACCACCTCTCTTCTGAGATGTGTCCATCTATTTCATGTGTCGATACTTCTGGTTTTGTTTTGTTTATTAGTAGATTTTCTTAAATTAAAAAAATTAAATTTTTACATAAATTACAGTTGTCCCAACATTTCCCCTCCTTGCATTCCCCTGCCCCACCCTATCTACCACAGTCCATCCCCACACCATTGCCTGTGCCCATGATTCTTCTATTCATATTCCTTGACTTGACCTTACTCTTCTTTAGCGAGTTATAACCCTTCCCTCCCCCCTGTGGTCACTGTCAATTTGTTCTTCATTTCATGTCTCTAGTTCTATTTTGCTCACTTGTTTGTTTTGTTCTCATAGGTGAGGTCATATGGCATTTGTCTTTTACTGCTTCACTTAGCATCATACTCTCCAGTTCCATCTATGCTGTTGTGAGGGGTAGCAGTCCTTATTTCTTTGTGCTGTGTAGTATTCCATTATGTACATCAACTACAGTTTTTTTATTGACTCATTTACTGAGAGGCACATAGGCTGTTTCAGAATTTGGTGATTGTAAATAATGCTGCTATGAACATTAAGGCACATAGGTTCTTTTGAATTGGTGTTTCAAGATTCTTAAACTAGAATCCCAGCAGTGGAATCACTGGAACAAAAGGTGATGCCATAGTTAGATTTTTGTGGAAATTACACACTGTTTTCCACAGTGGCTACACCTGTCTGAATTCCAACTAACAGTATACCAGGGTTCACTTTTCTCCACAACCTTGCTAGCACTTGTTTCTTGATTAGTTAATGATAGCCATTCTGGTTGGTGTTAAGTGGTATCTGATTGTCATTTTAAGTTGCCTCTCTCTGATGGCTAGGGATGTTGGGCATTTTTTTCACGTGGATATCCTCCTTGGAGAAGTGTCTGTTCAGGGCCTTTGCTCATTTTTAATAGCATTATTTATCTTCCTAGTGTGGTGTCATGGGAGTCCTTATATATTTTGTAGATCAAACCCTTGTCCAAGGTACCATTGGCGAATATGTTTTCCCATATGGTTGGTTCCTTTTTCATTTGGCTGATGTTTTCTTTAGCCATGCAGAAGCTTTTTAATTTGATGTAATCCCATTTGTTTATTCTTTCCTTTATAACCCTTGCCCTATGGGATGTATCCATGAAAATATTGCTGTGTGGGATATCTGAAAATTTCCTTCTTATGTTCTCCTTTAGGCCTTTTATGGTATCACATCTTACATTTAGTCTTTTATCCATTTTGAGTATATTTTTGTGTATGGTGTAAGTTGATGGTCTAGTGTCATTCTTTTTTGCATGTACTTGTCAAGATCTCCCAACACCATTTATTGAAGAGACTGTTTAACTTCATTTTATGTTCCTGCCTGCTTTGTCAAATATTAATTGACCAGAGAAATGTGGGTTTATTTCTGGGCTCTCTATTCTGTTCCATTGGTCTCTGTGTCTGTTCCTATGCCAATACCATACTATTTTGATTACAGGGGCTTTGTAATATAGTTTGATAGCAGGTATTGTGATCCCTCCTGCTTTGTTCTTCTTTCTCAAAATTGCTGAAGCTATTTGGGGTCATTTATGGGTCCATATAAATTTTTGAAATATTTGTTCTATGTCTGTGAAATATGTCATTGTTATTTTGATAAGGATTGTATTGAATCTATAAATTGCTTTGGGTAGTATGGGCATTTTGACGATGTTAAGTCTTCCAAACCATGAGCATGGTACATGCTTCCATTTGTTTGTGTCTTTCTTAATTTCTTTCTTCAGTGTTGTGTAGTTTTCTGAGTATAGGTCTTTTACCTCCTTGGTTAAGTTTATTTCCAGGTATTTTTTTGTTGTTGTTGTTGCTATATCTAAAAGAATTTTTTTCCTCATTTCTCTTTCTGATATTTTATTACTGGTGTAAAAAAATGCCTTCAATTTCTGAATATTGACTCTGTATCCTTCTGTTTTGCCAAATTCACACAATAGGTCTAGTAGTTTCTTGGTGAAGTCTATAATGTTTTCTATGTACACTATCATGTCATCCGCAAACAGTGATGGTTTTACTTCCTCCTTTCCAATTTGGATGCCTTTTTTTTTTCTTATCTGATCAGTGTGGCTAGAACTTCTGGTACTCTGCTGAAAAGAAGTGGTGAAAGTGGACCCTTGTGTATTGCCTAATCTTAGTGAGAAATCTTTTGGTTTTTGCCTATTGAGTGTGATATTGGCTGTAGGTTTCTTGTATATGGTCTTTACTATGTTCAGGTATGCTCCCTCTACTCCCATGTTGCTGAGTGTTTTTATCATAAATGGGTGCTGTACTTTATCAAATGCTTCTTCAGCATCTATTGATATATTTATGTGGCTTTTGTCTTTCCTTTGTTTATGTGATGTATTGAATTTATTGATATGCATATATTGTACCATCATTGCATCCTTGGGATGAATCTCACTTGATCTTGCTGTGTGATCTTTTTACTGTATTATTGGATCCAGTTTGCCAATGTTTTGTCAAGGATTTTAGCATTCATGTTTATCAGCAATATTGGCCTGTAGTTTTCTTTCTTTGTTGTTTCTGTATTTGGCTTTGGAATTAAGATAATACTGGCCCCACATTAACAGTTTGGGAGTCTTCCATCTTCTTGGATTTTTGGTATATTTAAGAGGGATCAGGTTCAGTTCTTCCCTAAATGTTTTATAAAATTCTCTGAAGCCATCTGATCCAGGACTTTTGTGCACCCTGAGTTTTTGATTTCTACTTCAGTTTCACTAGCTGTTATTGGTCTGTTTAGGCTTTCTGCTTTTTCTTGATTCAGTTTTGGAAGATTACATGTGTCTGGAAATTTATCCATTTTGCCCAAGTTTTAAAATTTATTTGCATATAGTTGTTCGTAGTAATTTCTTATGATCTTTTGTACATCATTGGAATTGGTTGTGATTTCTCCGCTTTCATTTCCAAGTTTCTTTATTGAGTCCTCTCTCTCTCTCTCTCTTTTTTTTTTTTTTTTGATGAGTCTGGTTAAAGGCTTGTCAGTTTTGTTTATCTTTTCAAAGAACCAGCTCCTGGATTTATTGATCCTTTTAGAATTGTGCTTTTAGTCTCTATGTCACTTAGTTCTGCTCTGATCTTCATTATTTCCTTCCTTTTACTCACTCTGGTCTTTATTTGTTTTTGTTTCTCCAGTTATTTTAGATGTAGGGTCATGTTGTTTATTTGAAATATTTCTATCTCTTGTATTTTTTTTCCACCATGACTGCAGGGGCCCTTATAAACCATTGTTGTTGTAGACACATCAGGACCTCTCTGGAGCACTCCTGCTGTCTGCATTTTTTTAAATTTATTTTTATTTTTTATTGATTATGCTCTTACAGTTGTCCCATTTTTCCCCTTCACTCCCCTCCACCCTGCCCATCCCCTCCCACCCACATTCCCCCCCTTTAGTTCATGTCTATGTGTCATTAATTCTTTACCTTCTACATTTCCCATACTATTATTGCCCTCCCCCTGTCTATTTTCTACTTATTGTCTATATTACTTATTCTCTATATCTTTTCCCCCTCTCTCCTCCTCCCACTTCCCTGTTGCTAACCCTCCATGTGATCTCCATTTCTGTGTTTCTGTTCCTGTTCTTGTT